>JASKGM010074944.1:0-15480 GCA_034509205.1 Ceratonia siliqua
AAAAAAATAATTTGATAATTAAGATTCTTCGCCCCCCCCCCCCCCCCCCCCCCTTTCTCTTCTTTTTCAAAGCTTTTTCATAATCAAACTGCCTTTTAGTGTTGAACCATACTTTTGCAGCATAAATTCTATTTTTCTTTTCAATCATATTTAAGCATATTGCAATTTCGAAAACTCCAAATAATGTGAATGTAAATTAATATTTTAACAATTACTTAATCACTAACTACATCATAAACCTTAAAATTTGGCCATCTGGCAGATAACCACAGACCACATTCCATGTAGACTAGTAAATCAAAAGTTTCTGCTTCTTAAATTGTTTTCATTTTATTTTAAAAGTTCTTTGCATATTAAAAGTGTTCGTTCATGTCTCTCTTTCTCCTTGATCTTTTCGTGCCTTCTGAATATTGAGACAAGGAAATGATCCATCACTTTAGAGGCTAACGAAAAACAAACAAAAAAAGGAAAAGAAAAAGAAAAATTATAATACAATTTAGAAAATCTCTCTAAATATCCTAATGATGAAAAGATACATGTCAAAAACAAGAAACCAGTGCGCCAAACTATCTTCCTCTTTTCCCAATAAAAAATTTCCATTGCAATGTTGAATATGATTATTCATGTATTTCCTACTTTATTTTTTGTCAAAAATATAATTCCCACATATTTACAGTTAATATATTAATTAATGACATTGCACAAAGGCTACTTTACTGCTTTAGTATTTTATTGACAGATAAATTATACAATATTCATAATCCCAACATAACTTATCCTACCAATGTCATTTACAGGCATATATCTCTATTTTATAGCAATTATAACTCAACTTAAAAGGGTATGGATTTCCCTGATATCAACAAATTCAACCGTTGTAATCATGTAGCATTCAACAAACCAGCCAGTTACATATATACAATTCTACATTATTCTTTGGATTATATATCTCTGTGAAATTGTTCAACAATTCCTTGATGTGATGTAAAGAATATATTTTTCCTGCTTAAATATGACTTTAATAATGATGACCATAATGGTATAATAATAATAATCTTTTTACTGATTTCTTTTAGATTTGAAGTAGGGAAGGTACCATCTTATTTAATCAATTAAAAGACAAAACCTGCATTTTTACAAGAAAAAATGAATAAATGAAAGGTAAAGGAAAAGGAAAATTTTCCCTTACCTCTGGCCTTTCCAACCCTCTCCAGAGTAAGCATCAATCAGGTTCTGCTCCAGCTTCATTTTGACTAAAAGATACCTTGTTCTCCTCTGTAAGCGTGAAGCATCATCAATCTCCGCATTATCCCTTTGCCTTCTCTTCTTTCTCCTTCTCTTCTTTAGTTTTTGAATTTTTACCTCCCCATTAAAATATTTCTCCTCTTTCTCAGCACTAAAGGAATTGTTTTCTCCTTGTAACGCTGATGAAGAAAGCTTCTGTGAAGATTTTCCATCGGTTGTTTTATGCAGATTTTGTCTAATAATCAATTTTTTAATTGAAGAATTCTTGCTTGACCTCTTCTTGGAAGAGTCATTAACTGTCCACGTTGGTAAGTTTCCAAATTTGTGTACACGAGATTTTGATTTTACTTTATGCTTCTTCCCTTGGGATTTTGTGCTATTTATTTTGAGTCTTAATATTAAAGACAGCTTTGACTCAGTTTGTGCCTGTGAATGACTGGATTTTTGAGATCTTTTGTTATTTAACTTATTCTGACTACCCCACATATTAATTTTTGATGTACCACACCTGAAAGTTCAGACATAAAATGGATAAATAGTGACTTATATGGTAATTGTAAAGTGATAAGTCTATTAATAAATCATTCCTGAATTAATTATTAACACAAATATTTTGTGTAAAGGAGAACACTATTTTGTAGATTTTCAGACTACAGAGTTACACTTACTGCTGTGTGTATCATTGCCTTAATATGAACTTTCTTCAGGAAAACTACTGATGCCGAGTTACAAAATTCCATGAAAATTGATACACTAAACAGAAATTGCACTAGGAAATGCAGAGTAATGTTACTCCTTATTGTAAAATTGGAATCACACAGAAACCCTTATAATAAGCAGACAAGGACAATAATTATTACTAACGAAAGATTTATTGCTATGAAACATGAGAAGTACAATTGATCAAATCACTAATACAGAACTAAGATTGGACTTAAAAGCCCGCAACAGTGATTTAGGGATCCAAATTAGCAAATAAAACAATGAAGAATATAATATAATTGGAACCAAATTCACTCAAAACCATATTAAATGTGTGTTCTTTTCTGTTTCACCCTCAGTGGAAGTCATCATATGGCAGAATTAACTCAAATCAAGGAGTTTCCCTCAAGCATCATAATTATGATTGAATTCAGTAATAGGAAAGATATGTCCCAGAATGTCAAGATTTTAGACACAGATGTATATAAGAAAATTCTGAGAAAATTTTTTTCGAAGGATCAAAGTAAATTCTACTGTAACAATTGACCAAACATTGCTATTAACTTGAATATCAGAGCTGTAAAATTTGGATGCCATATAAACTAAGTCAAGCAATCATGCAAGGTGAAACATCAAATAAAACACCTCTAGAATATGAAGTGCAACTTCAAGGAAATAATTCCTAATTTAGGCATGTCCTTGATTAGCAGGGTTGGAAGTTTTCTGTGTTGTTTTGAAGGATTGAGGCAAGTACAACTTTTGGACAGGAAAAGAAATGTTGTTATTAAAGATCAAATCGTAGATGCGTAAGTACATTTACATCTCTTTTTTTCTTTGGTCCCACCCCCCAGCACACATACTTCGTCACTGCAAATGTCTACCTTATGTAGAATAAAAAATGGAATCGCAATGTAAGAAAAAAATTTGATCAAGATATAAACGGAGACCTTCTGGAGGAATGGAAAACATCTGTGTCTTGTTAAAAGGCAAATGAATTCTCCTCCGAGGTTTGGCCAAGTTTTGTATGATTAAGATGCAAGAATTTGCCAGTGATTGTATAACCATTTGTGGTCAGGTTGTACTGAGCATATTGAGAAACTAAGGTCACTCCTAGCCTGTAACTGCAGTCTTTTCTTTTTAGTCCGCTTGAATCTATATTTCATTCCTCAATGCAAAATCCAACCATCCCCATAAAAAAAAAAAAAAAAAGGAAATAAAAATACCCTACTCAAGATTGACAAAATTGCATGATGTGCATTCAATAGTAGATCGATTCATATATTGACGTAAGTAGGTGAAAAATGAAAACGATGAGGATGGGATGGGGGAAGAAACTGACTCATTGACACTGATTACCAATGATGCCCCAGGAGATACAGAAATTTAAACAAATAACAGCCATTTATAGCATAACAACAGAAAATTCGTACAGATTTTGATCAAATCAGGACATATCGAACACGGAAACAGTTCATTAAAATTCAGACGCAAGAGTGCCAGGCATCCCCGCACAAGATGAGTTCGCAACAAGTGAAGCATTACATGGTCAGTATTTGTAGAAAGACTAAGAATAATTTTAAATCAAGAATCATTTAGTAAAGAAGAAAACTTGAGTTATGGTGTTTGCGACCCTGATCACTTTACAGACCGGAGAACCATAAATAAGTATTCATCAGTATCATTTAACAATGATTCAATCTAGGATACAAGCCATTGTGATTTTAAAAAGCAATATACAGAGGGGGGAAAACGCAGATGATTAATAAGCCAATTTGCTCAAGAAAGCCAAACCATGACCTTGATTCCACATGTTTAACCCGAACAGGTTAAAACAAAAAGAAATTACAAAACAAGAAGAAATTACAAGAGATGCATACGTAAGCTTGAGGTAAATTAATAAAACGAACCTGGAATGAAAGAGGAATATTGAGGAAGATCTTATCTTTCTGGAGCTTTCAAGCAACCTCACACATACATGGGAGGAATAAGCTGAGACTGGGTCCGTAGGAAGGATTAAAAAGGTGACCTTTGATTAAGTGATTGATTTAAATTTGAAATTCGGGTTCAGATTCCCAATGTTGGTGAGCTAGTCGCAGGCCTGTTCCCAAAGCACCACCAACGGTCAGCTTCTTCTTCTTCTTCTACCTATCAACTCTTTGGTCTTTCCTCTCTTCTTGCCTAGACCCAGAAGATTTTTAACCTTTGTCCCTCCCTAATTTTAATCGTAATTGCAAAAGCCTTACCAATTACCACGAACAAAAATAAATTTATTCTTATGTGAAGGCAAATTCCGCTGAATATTCTGTGTATGCGTACAGACAATGCAGTGTCAACTCGTCAAGCAGGCAGAACTGTAATCTTCTTCCCATATAACAACATAAAAGGGTTATTTTAGCAAGCAAGATAAAATGGTGGCCCTGAAGGAGAAAATTGCATACTAAAATCTCCTAGTTATACAAATGTTTAGAAATTTCGGGGTTATTTAGTAAGGAAGAACATTTTTCGACATATGCCTTGAATCTTGATGTTTCCCCGATCAAAATACCCACCCAAAGGAGGCAACGGTTGTGTACATCCTCTCACATTTTAATATCTCAACAATATGATAGAATTATCATTTTCTCATAAATATTTATGATTCTTTTTCATACATATTATATACATATAGAGTCTTAAATCAAAGAGTTTAAAGGAATTATGGATTTAAATTTCAAGTAAATTGAGAAAAATAAATTTATAATAGTTGATTTAAATTTTTTTAAGCCATGTCATTATTCTAAATGGTATTGACTAAAGAATTTTAAATCCTTATTTAATATAAATTGAGTTGACATTATTTTATGTAAAAACTAGATGAAGATTCATTGCACGGACTAGGATTTTTTTTTTTTTTTGGCTAGTTCCAAACATCAAGAACAAAACCAACAATCAAACAGCAGCACAACAGAACAATTAACCAACACCAACTCTAGGACGGACCACAGAGCCAGGGACGGTGGGGGTGAGGACACCCAACCAGGGGGGCACACCCTCCTAATGGCATTTTTGGCTAGCCAGTCAGCAGCCAAGTTGGCCTGTCGATGAACTTCGCTAAGAGAACACCTTGAAAATCCTTGCATAAGATCACCAATATCCTCAAGAATTGAAGAACTGTTCCAATCCATAGAGTAATTGGAAGAGTTTATAGCAGTAACAAGCACCTCACAATCAGACTCCACCATAACGCTAGACAGCTCCATGCTTCTTGCCATAGATAAAAGCTTTCCTTAAAGCAATTGCTTCTGCCATAAAGGCTGAGGAAGCATGAACAGAAGAACAATCCCCCGTCATAACCACCGAGCCATTATGGTTCCAAGCAATCACCCCAATGCCAGCCTTGGACTCCTTTTGGCAGAAAGCACCACCAGTGTTGAATTTCAAAATATCCTCCTCAGGAGGAGCCCAATGATGTGGAGTAGAGCCAGCATCCACTACTGCCACCAGCAAGGAACCTCACAGAGTTAGCCTCCTTAAACTTGACTAAAGCATCTTCAGCCAAACTTTTAGAGCAGACTGGGTTAACAGGATGGTTTTCAAATACAAAACAACGTCTCCCTTTCCATATATACCAACAAATCATGGCAACCAAAGCTTTCATTTTGTTCATCCAGCACAGATTCATTGCCAAGCAATTTATGGCACCAGTAGTCCATTCTAGTGATATCCATTTTGTCAATCTTCAAGGACAACTGACTACTAAACCACACCGGTTGGGACCATTCGCAGAGTAATAGGAGATGCTCCACAGACTCATTTTCTTTCAAGCCAATGGGACAAAGGGGGGAAGATGCACATTTTCTAATAAACAAGTTCTCCCTTGTTGGTAAAGAGTTGGTACAAATGCGCCACAAAAAGTGCTTCATTCTAGGGGGGACTTTGAGCTTCCACACAGCAGACCATAACTCATATGGGGGAACAAAAGAGGAGCTAGGAGCATTGTCTTCCACTTCTTCTTTGCTAACCAGTAACTGATTTCACAGAATATTTCCCGTCCTTTGTACAACTCCAACAGAGTTTATCTTTCCTGAAATGAGAAGAAATTGGGATGCATTTAATCCATTGAACCTCCTCAGTAGTAAACCACTGATCAACAACCACAGAATTCCACCTTCCGTTCTGAATGAAGTCAGTACCAACCATTTCATCATAAGGGGCAATAACAGGTCTCGGCTTGACTCTCATAGAAGACATACCAGGGATCCAGGGGTCATTCCACACTTTAACATCCTTCCCATCCCCAATTCTCCAACAACAACCCTCCTGCAGAAGCTTCCTACCCTCAAGGAGACTAGACCAAGCCCAAGAGGCTCTAGCACCATTTTCGGCGTTCATAAACGAGTCATTATGAAAAAAAAAAAAAATTTCCTTTAAGAATTTTCACCGGAGGATCATTTGGGTTTTGCAATATTCTCCAACATTGTTTTGTAAGAAATATTAATTTTTTGTATAGATTTAGAATACTATTTATATACTTAATTAATGAATGTATTTGCCTTGACATTTTTTTTGTATATAGATTTAGAATACTGTTTATAGAATTAATTAATGAACGTACCTATCATTGACATGATTACTGATTCAGGATGATTTAGAATAAGCAAAATCTTCATCTCTAATTCTAGATAGAAAAAAGACCGTCAATGATGCAAGCTATAAATTAGTAAAATCTCTCGTTAGGTTGAGAGTGGAGACGAGACTTAACTTTTATAAAATAAATTAACCCTAACAGGCCATTCTATTATGGCCTATAGGATTGGGCCTACATTAAATCGTTAGTCACATCAATACTATCAAGGCATATAAAGTTCAGAAATAATAGTGATCACAACATAAACTTTACCATCTCTCAGTAGATCCATAATCAAATAGTTTTATAAAAAACATAAGACCTCTAAGTAGTGACCGCCTATATAAGAAAATTCTAACATTCTCCCACTTGGACTACACTAATTGCATAATATAATTTATAAAACATTTTATTTTACAAACTACTCTCTATCTGAAAACAATTTTACAATGTAGCCACAATTTACAAAAAATAAATAATTGATCCAAGTGACATCACCTCATAGATGATCCAGTATTATGGGATTTAAAAAAGCCGAATCATGGTGGTAATTGCACCTTTAATTAATACAAAATCATCCATGGTCACAAACATCATAAATCTCAAATCAAAGTCTGTGATGTGATAGTGTAGCATGAAAATAACACCAACATGCACCATGCTATATTCAATGCTTGTCCACTATAATTTCTCTCATTCAACATGCTCCACATGAGCCAAAACAGAGAAATTTATTCATAGCAATAACATATGCTAGTGTATTATCGTCTTAGCTACACCATGGTCTCACAACGATTACAAAGATACACTTCCAACAATCATGTTTATTTATATGTAACAATAAATGTACCAATTGTCAAGGAAGTATGCATAATAAAAACATTGGTGTGTAAATAAATGTAGATTAATGCATACAAGCATATATCTAACTATGTGATAATAGGGTCTATAATGCAAGAGTAATGAAATAAGACAAAAACTCCCACTAACCAAGTATACCAAAAGAACTCAAAACACCCATATTTTTTACATGAGTCTTAAAAGTTATAAGTTTAAGCCCTTTGGTCAATGGATCAGGTAACATGAAATATGTACCAATATACTCAACAATAATAACCCCATTCTTCACATGATCTCTAACAGTCAAGTACTTTAACTCCATATGTTTAGATACATCGGTGAACAATCTTTCATCCAAAATCTCTCAAGAACCTTATTGATATAGGTTTCCTAAGACAAGTCCAAGATACATTAAGACCTATCTCTATGAATCTTAATGTCAATGACATAAGACACTTCACTCATATCTTTCATATCAAAATGTTTGTGAGAGAAATTGTTTCGCCTCATATAATAACCCCATGTCACTGGCTGCAAAATATCATCCATATTTAACACTAAAAATATGATTTTGCTCATACTAACCTTGTGATATATACATTGATCCATAATATTCTCTAAAAAATCGAATGAAGAGATAACATTATGAAACTTTAAATACCACTGATGGGAGGCTTGCTTTAGCCCAAATGCAAACCAAATTATCAACATCACTTGAAATGAACCCTTCAGGTTGTTTTATATAAACATCTATATCTAAATCTCTATTAAGGAAGGCTGTTTTCACATCCTTTTGATGTAAGTCTAAGTTAAAATGTGCAACTAATACAATAATGATACAAAAAGAATCTTTTCTAGGAACAAGAGAGAAAGTCTCTCTAGAGTCAATTTTTCTTTTTGTGTGAATCACTTGGTAACAAGTCTAGTCTTTTATCTCTCAATGTTTCCTAATGAATCTTTCTTGGTTTTTAAGATCATTTACAACCAATGGCCTTCACCCCATTAGGCAACTCAACAAAATCCTAGACTTGATTATTTTCCATAGAATCCATCTCATTCTTCATGGCATCATACCATAACTTAGAGTTACTTCTATCCATTTCTTGAGAAAACGGTTCAAGGTCATTTTTGGTACCAATGTCGGAGTCAGGTTCATGTAAGTACACAACATAATATTAAGCTTACCAATGTAAGACAAATCAAATGTAAATACAAATCAACATATCATTAAAATCTACCTGTGGAAAAAGATTTTAACACAAAGTTGACTCATTAGGTTTATGATGCAACCTAGTAAATTATGACCATTTCTTAATATCTGTGGTCTAATTAAGAAATTAATATAATTTTCTATTCCATCCTAATTAATATATATAAATTTGCAACTTATAGAAATGCAAGTAATACAAGAATAAATTCCTTTATGAACTTAAACAATTAGTTCAAACCAACAATTATAAAATAAGTACATTATAATTATTCCAAGGTGTAATGAGCTCATTCACAACATGCAACCTTTGAGTTAACAAAGTTCAAAGAAAATGGGCCCAATAATAACACAGTCCAAAATGACTAAAACAAAAATTGGGCTAGCACTCTAACACAAATATAAGTCAAAGATTCAATAAACAATAGGCTCAATATCACATAACATGAAAGCTTTAGTTGATGTTAAAAAATTTTGGGTTACATTACACTAACATTAGTAGCCTATAATATCATAAAATAGTTTAAAATTTAGGCTAACTTTTAAACCATTTGAATAAGATTTTATAAATCTTAATGTCAGACACTAAAAAACATTGGTTGATGATATTATGTCTATAAATATTAAAAGCCATAAAATTAAAATAGTCCAAAAGGAGAATTATCATGGTATCCAAACTCTTATAACCCAATTAAAACCTTAAAGGTCATAACTAGAAACCAATTACATAAATAAATGGTTTAAAATAATTTCTTGGGCCAACATTTTAAAACATAAGCAAAGAAAATAGAAAACCAAGCAATTGCATTGGCTAAAATACTATCCACACCTCAAAGCAATGCCTTAGAATTAGCACTATATAATAGAAAATACTAAAGAATTTAATCACTAGCAATTAACCAACACACTTTGCACTCCAACGTTTTTCTAGGGTTTGAAATAAGAAAAACTAAAGCCCCCAATAAATTTACAATCAATATTAATGCTAGCTCATTTTAAGGCTTGAAATTAAAATTAAAATGGAAAAACAAATTTACTCTACAATTATTAATGAGAAATCATTAAAATATATTTGATTTAGCAATTAAGCCTTGTCTAGGTTAGTCATTCCTAGGGAAAATACTATGTCTTTCTTTCATCTTTTAAAATTGAGCCATTGAATTCCTAAACAACAGTAGTATTATTGTTTAAACTAAAAGAGACTATTTTAGAAAAAAAAAACAAAATAGAATATGTCAGTCATAGGGCAAATTACAAATGCTTTTAATATCATAAGCCCTAAACCGGAGTCCCAAAACATATTATCACATCTCTCCTTTGGGCAAAGTATGTAGAATATGCAAGGCATTTCCAAATGCATGAAACAAACTAGAAATAAATTAATTCTGAAGATCATCCCCTTTGGTAAAATAGTTTTTCAAAACTAACTTACTTTCCAATCTAAAGATGCTTCCATGCTATTCCTAAATTAAAACACACAATAACTTCCTTTAGGCAGATGATTGTATGTAATAACCAAGAACTATCCCAAAAAAAAATCATACAAATTTAATATGAATAAATCCACTTTGGTGAGAATGTATTAATAAAAACTTAAAGAATTCATGACCTTAAACGCCCAATCAATCAGTACACAAAATTAGCATGCTCATAAATAAAAAAACCCATAACAAAGTACTACATACTAAGTGCCTCTACTAGTCAATATTAACTGACATAGTTACAAAAAACACTACAAGAAAACACAAGTTTTCTCACGAAATTTCTTAGAGAAAATTTCTGTGTGCAATTTTCACAAATTTTCTAGCAGAAAGATTTATTCTCATAAATTTTCTCATGGACGATTCATCTGTGAGAACATCTATGAGAATCAGCTCACGCCACTTGGTGCCAGTTGTTTCTCATGGACTTTCTCATGGACTAGTGTCTGTAAGAATGTTTCTCATTGCACATGGCCGTGAGAAACATGAACTAATTGAAATGCGCCATTTTATGCTTAGTTCTCACGAAAATTTTCTGTGAGAAAGTTTTTCATGGACAAGGGTCCATGAGAAAGCCTGTGAGAAATCTGGAAATATCACACAAGACCCTCCCTCTCCTCCCATTTCAGTTTCTAATGTTTCTTTTCTCCCAAATGCATTTTCTCTCTAGTTTCTCTGCCCAACTCTACTTTTCGGGCACTTTTGGGTTTTCTAGCAAGGTGAAGTGGTGTTTAGTTCATCTCTTTCCTACATTCGAAGCTTTGGAGTTGAGGTTAGCTAAAGTTTTCTCCTTTTTCTACCTTTAAATTTTCTTCTTAAATTTGAGACTTATAGATTAGTTTTTGGTTTTTTTTAATTGTTTAAATATATCATGTTGGTAAATAGGTATTTGATAGTGTATGGAGTAGGCTTATGGTTTAATTTTATGTGTAATAGTTATATTCAAATTCAAATTCAAATGTTCAAATTGGAGTATATGTACATTTTTATTGTTAAAATTTTTTTAGGGCTTTTGTTGTATGATGGATGTAGAGTGTTTCGATATTTTTTTTTCCCATATCTTTTGGAATTATTTTGGGAAAATTTAAATTTTATGTTGTTTAGATATTAATTTAATAAATTAGATATTATATTGTTTATATTTTGAAAATTTTATTTGGGGCTTTTGTTGTATGATGGATGTAGAGTGTTTGAATGATTTTTTTCATATTTTTTGGAACACTTTTGGATGAATTTAAATTTTATAATGTTTAGGGCTTAATTTAATAAATAAAGTTATGTATGATATTGTTTACATTTATATAATTATTTTGAATTACTTTTTAGTTAATAATATGATTTGATGTAATTTGATGATGTGTGTTATGTAATTAATTTTTAATTAATTGAATATTGAAGGAATATGGAGATCCCTAAGTATCGTCTTTGGATGAATATTAGATTATTTCCCAATAGTAGGAGTGCTGTTATACTTGAGTTTTGCAAGGGTGTTAAAGAATTTATTCAATTTACTTTTACACTTAATGTCTGTGTTGAAGCTGGAGAGTTGTTTTGATGCCTATGTGCTAAATGTAAATGTTGAAAGTATTAAACACCGAATGATGTAAGGGTACATCTATATAAGAAAGGTGTTATGGAGAATTACTATTATTTGATGTATCATGGAGAGACCTTGCCACCATTACCTTAACCAGTTGCAATAAAGGTTGAGACCCAATATTTCCAGTTGTACAAGCGGATAGTTATGAATGCTACTAGGCCATCTTTTAAAAGGGAGTACTACCGTAGGTGTAGGAACATCCTAAAGAAGATTCAACTAAGTTTTATGATATGTTGGGCACTGCACAATCTCCATTATGAGATGGATGTGAGACACATTGTATTTTCAACGGCTGTTAGATAGTTGAAAATCAAGTCATACTATAACATTGTGGGGGCATGTATGGATGAGTTTATCATGCTCATAAGTGAGATACTACCAATTGGTCATCAGATGCCTACAAATTTGTATCATACCTGTCACAACGTGACGACCGGTGAAGAGCCATCATTTTATGACTTTGGGGTGTGTAAGGGAAAACGCAGAGAAAAAAATGGAGTCGCCACCAATTAATTAGAAGGAAAATTGGGATCCTTAAAAAAAAAGAAAGGAAAACTGGTCCTTGAAACCAAAGGAAGAGTTCGGGAGTCTAATTACGTGTGGGGAAGGTGTTAGGCACCCCACAACGTCCATCCCTAGGGATGGTTACCTTAAATTGTTTGTGCTTTGAAAAAAATTTATTTAAATTACCCCTTTTGTTAATAAAATAATAATGGTGAAACATTGGGAAGAATATACCTCCACTGAATGCCCGAGAAAATTGAGACTTTGGGAAAATAAAGTTCCACTGAAAGTCTAGAAAAGTAATAAGCGGGACCTCGGGGTATATGAGCTTCCACTGAATGCCACATAGATTAGGACTTTGGAGAAGTTAAAACCTCTACTAAAAGTCCTTTACAAATGAAGAATGGTAATTTTATTATTTTTAATCAAATCTTTGTTTTCCAAACTTTATGACAAAATTGAAATTTCTGAAAGAATAGTGGTAAGAATGGAATTCCCAAAAGTATTTAGGTTAACATATAATTCTTAGGAATATTGGGGTTAAAACAAAATTATTAAAAATAAATGAGGCCAAAACGAGATTTCATAAAAGTAGTGGGGGCAAAATAAAATTTTATGCCAAACAAAGGGGTCAAATGCTAATTTATATATATATAATGGGTCAAAAATATAATTTTTATAAATAGAGAGGTCAAAACATAATTTACATAAATAGTGGGGTAAAAATAGTTTACAAAGGTAATGAGGCAAAGATTTAATCCCTAAAACATTGAGGGACAGAACATGACTTTTAAAAGGAATTAGTGTCCAAAAATATAAATTTTAGAAGAGCATTTAGGCCTAAGTAAGATAGTTAAAATTCCCTTGAGCCAGAAATGAAAATTTGGAAAGTAATCTTTAAAACTTTCTTGGAAAAAAAATATTTAATTGTGTCCTTGAAACTCAATTTTAGGCTTCCTTTTTTATTTTAGAAAAATCCTTTGGGCCTTGGACCCTCGACTTATTTTCAAATTGGATTCCACTATGTTCTCACCATTTTGGAAATCAGACTATAATTCTTTTTGGGATTCTTTTAAAATGGACTAGATAACTGGGCCCTTTGACCCTACTCCTGCCATTGGAAGTTTTAATTTCTGACTTATTCTTCATATTCTCCTAATTCATACACAGGAGGCTTGGGAAAGGAGCAAAATGCTTGTTTGCACGAAGGAAACAAAATGGGATAAAATAAATAACCAAACATCTATGTACACAATAATTTGAAAGGAATTGGTACAGAAGAATCGATGTACACAATAAATTGAAAGGAATTGGTACAGGAGAATTGATGTACACAACAAATTGAAAGGAATTGGTATAGAAGAATCGATGTACACGATAAATTGGAATTTCTAGCCCTAAATCTGCTAATAAAGAAACTAAGTACCATCCAAAAACAATGGTAAGGTGCAAACGTGAGTTGTCTGTGCTATACAAAATATGATGCTAATGCAATAAAGATAGTATGGGATGGAGTCATCTCCTTGAAATAAAATTTTCGAAACATGCACTGTAATCCTGAGAAAGGCCTGCCAAGTGCATTCCCTTTCTGTCATTCTTTTATATTTTTATGGAATTCTGTCGAGCCAGTCAGAAGTATTTATTCTCGGTGCCTGGGCATTTATTATTTCATACTTATAATCTGTTAATTTGGATAAGGGCATTACCGATCACATCCAAGTACTCTAGAGTAATTTGCAATTTAAGTGTTTAAATTCAAATATTATCCAAAGAAAAAGGTAATTAAGATAGAAGTCAATTAGATGAACAAAACTTCTTTTATTTGCATAAAGCTTGTCAACCAAAAAGGTCCTGAATACAAATTCTTCTGTCATTGATGACTGAATGTCTAAACAACAAAAAGTAAGTATTTAAACGAAATGTAATTGTAAATATTGAATTTTCTAGAGTTTTTACATAAACGAGAAAGCAAAGACAAAGGAATTTTATCTCAACTAGATTCCTCAATGTCTATAAACTCTTGATTCTCAAATTGAAACCAATATGCATTTTCTGATTTCTTTGAAGGAAATGGTGCCGATGCCAATGAACACTCTTCAAAATTACCCTAGTTTTGATGAATGCCTAATTACCCCAGTTTCGACTCATGGGTTCTCATTAATTCAAGCATCACTTCTACCACTTAGGCCGGCCTTTCAGGTTTTTGACTTAGGGGTGTTTTCCCCTTTGTTTTTTGTTTTTTCATTTTGTGCCTAACTTTTGCCTAGGCTGCCTTCTCAGGTTTTCAACCTAGCGGCTTTTTTTTTATGCATAATAGCATTTGACTGCATCAGAATTAATTGGCCTGGCTACCTGCCCATCCATGTCAGTGAAGATCAAGGCTCCTCCTGAAAAAGCTTGCTTGACGATATACAGCCCTTCATACGTAAGAGCCCATTTTCCTCTGGCATCTTCCTAATTAGGGAGTATTTTACGTAGTACTAAGTCCCCAGTTTGGAATTCTCGTAGCCATACTTTTTTGTTGAAAGCTCGAGCCATCCTCTTTTGGTATAATTGTCCGTGACATATGGTAGACAATTAATTTCCTCAATTAGATTTAACTGCTCATATCAAGCTTCAACCTACTTGGCTTCTTCAAGCTGTGCTTCCATAAGTACCCTTAAAGAAGGGATTGCTACTTCCATAGGAGTCATTCCTTCCATCCCATATACCAAAGAATATGGCGTTGCCCCAGTTGACGATCTCTTGCAAGTACGGTATGCGTAGAGTGCGTATGACAACTTTTCATGCCAATCCTTGTAGTTGACCACCATTTTCCCTAATATTTTCTTTAGGTTCTTATTGGCTGCTTCTACTGCCCCATTCATTTGCGGTCAGTATGGCGCTGAATTATGGTGTTTGATCTTGAATTTCTCACACAGCTTTTTGACTTTCGAGCCATTCATATTAGGTGCATTGTTAGTGATTATTCTTTCTGGCACTCCATACCGACAAATGATATTGAGCTTGATGAATTTCATAAATACTTTCTGAGTGATCGTGACATACGATGCTGCCTCGACCCATTTAGTGAAGTAGTCGATAGCCACTAAAATGAAGTGATGTCCGTTGGACACCTTAGGATTGATGGGTCCGATCACATCTAAACCCCACATGGAGAATGGCCAGGGGGCCATCAAGTTATGTAACAAAAACGGGGGAGCATTGATCCGATTTGCGTAAACTTGACACTTATGGCATTTTCGACAGTAATTGATGCAATCTTTCTCCATGGTGGTCCAATAGTAACCATACC
>JASKGM010074965.1:0-15478 GCA_034509205.1 Ceratonia siliqua
TTTTTTAATATATAATTTTTTTTGAGTTTTTTTATTATTGTTTTAATTTTTTAAATTATAATTAATTTATTATTATTAAAAAACAAAAAAACAAAAAAAATATTTTTTTAAAAAAAATTTTAAATTCCCCTACGATTTTGTTTTGGGATGGTAAGAGAGTATGACCTGTAAAAAAATTATATATAAATATTATTATTATCGTTGATATGTTTTTTATCTAAATTTTAATAAAATTAATCACATAATATTAAATAATAAATAATGTGCTTGTTAAAAGTCTATTTTATTTATATGGTGAAGATTTAATAGTTTTCTAAAGTTATTATTGAGATTAAATTAATAATTTTAATTTTCAAGTGTTAAATTAATTACATATGATCTCAAAATATTATACAATTTCAAGATATAATTTAAACAAATATTTGACAGTGAAATTGTTCATTAATATATACACATGATTATTTATGTTAAAATTAAGTTAAAAATACTACATGCATAATAATCAAGTGATAATAGAACAGATTACATAATTGTTAATAAAATATTTTAAAACACAGAGGTAAACTAATTTCGAACTAAATTATATGAAATAAATTATTTATAATTTATCAGTTTTTAACATGAAACATATATAAGCTGGTTTTCCTTCTTGTTTTATATTTCATAATTATAATGGCATTGAAGTAAAATGACTGAAGTCAATTTCCATGAGATCTAAAAAAGATAAAAGATCAAGTCTTTGCTTATAACTAAAATGAATGACGAAATTATGGGATTCTCTGCCGGCCCATAATTATGTACGAATTCAAAAAGCCCATTTACTCCCATCGGGCAGTGAAGTCCAAGGCTAATATTTTGGGCTCAACTGCGTTAAGGCCCATGATTCCCACAACAACAAACAAATTAAAAGCATGCCAAGCATCATTCATCAATTTTCTCAAAACAAATATTTTTATGTACATGAAATGAATTTGTGAGTTTTATTTTAAATTTAAGATTTTGAGTTAAATTTTTTAAAAAAAATTTACAAAAATTATATTAGTTGTCCATTTTTATATTTATGCAATATTAATTCTCACTTTAGCCAAATTTATTTTATTTCTTTCTCTCGCACCAATATAGATTGAAAATAAATCTTAAGTTCCGCTTTTATTACACATCTAAATTAACCACAAATTTGTTCAAAAACATTAGTTTAAATAATATTTATTTTAATATTAAATGTTAATTAATTTTAATATCATTTGTTTAAATCTCATCTTTCTAACGATGAAATACTTAAAAAAAAAAATCACCAACGCTAAAAGAAAAATTACATGACAAAATGTCAGATAACCAAAGGTGGGACTTGCATTTGTTAACTGAATATAATCATTAATGACGTTGTAGGACCAGGAATTTAAAATTTGTGGTTGCAATTTTTAATATTTAAAATGTCATTAATCAGGCTTACCGAATATTCCAGATTGTAAGAAATATGCTTTTCCATTAGGTTCCATAAAATTGCCAAGTCAGTCCATTTTATTGACCCATTTCATCTTATTTTAGCAACGAAACTGAGCTTGCCATATATGATTAAATTTATTACTATAAACTCATTTTTTAATTCTTATTAATTTTTTTAAATTAAATGATAAAAAACTGTAATAAAATTAGAGCTGTCAAAATGAGTTGGGCTTACTGGGTTGGCACGTCCCCCAACCCGCCACCCCTAAAGACGAGGCGGGTTAAGATTTTTTAACCCATCAATTTGGTGGACTGACCCGCCCCGCCCAATATAAAAGATGGGTTGTTGTTTAAACCCGATCACCCTGTTTGACAGTTCTATAATCTCAAATAATATATGATTAGCCAATGATGTTGTTACAGAATCCAAGACATAAAATCCAAATATAAAGTTGAATTTGGAGCTATCCTTTCAGGGCATTGACACCCTATTATGGGCCATCAGTAAGAGAAAAAAAATGCTACTATGCACATAAATATTTTTGATATATAAGTCATCAATAATGGAATTGATTAATTTGAAAAAATTATATTTAGATTTCCTACCTAAAACCAATGAGTCTATAATTTAATGATGATAGAATTATTCCTAAAATAAAAAACTTAAAATTTAAACAGTATTGAAATCAAATAAAAAAAAATATTAAAGTTGAAGATTAAAAGTATTGGATAAGGTTTTTTGTCTTATTAGACGTCACGTTCCTTTTACTATATTTGCGGCCAATTTGGACCTTTACCTGTGTATCATTAAAGTTAGCCCATAAAATAATCTTATTGGATGAATATTATTTTCATTAGATGGATAATTTATTATTCCAAAGTCCAAATACACTATAATATCCAATTAAAATGCACTTTACATATAAATAGCCTCAAAAAAAGAATTTGATGTAAGAAATTTCACAATCTTTTCAACCGATTGAAGCAAAGTTGCAATTATATTTTGCATATTATTATTATTATTTATATTTTCTTACACCTTTATTTTAATTATTAATATATTATAAAATAATAATTGATAGATAATATATTAATAATTAAAAATATAAATATAACAAAAATGTATATAAATAACATTATTTTATTTTAAAAAAATGACACAAAAAATATTATTATCCTTTTTCTTTTTAACAATTATACTCATACTAATAATACGTATATGATTATGCAACAATTTTATCTTCTGATTTTTTCATGCAAGTATTTTTTTTATCATTTTTTTTATTTTTTAGTTTTGAAGAGTAATGTTCTATCATAAATTCATGTTTATCATAAACTTCAGACATGATAATTTTTTATAATGAAATTATTTTTATATTTAATAAAACAATTTTAAATAAATTTATTTAAAAAGTTAGACTATCAGAAGATTATTAAAATTTGAAATATAAATAATAAATAATTGAATTGATTAATTTTTCTTTTCAATAAAGAAAGGTTGCCGGAGACATTGGGATCCGTAGTTATGGGGCATCGGACCCAAACTGAAGCTGAGACTAATAGAAAAAAAATCTAAAAGAGGTTGCCGGAATAAGTCGGGGACAGGTGGCAGCAGGAGAGGGCACTGTCACGCTCGGATGTGCCCAACACAAAAATCGAGCCGATGCTTTCTGGGAGCATCACATTTGTGATTCCACAACGTGTCCCAATTTCGAACGCTCTGCGTAATTCCTTCTCTCTTATATATTTTTTTCTTCTTCTTTCTCGTCCCCAGACACAACAATCACAACCCGATTCACTGAAAAACAGAAAGGGGAAAAAAAGCAAGTGTTTTTCTGTGTCCCCGTTGCTGTTTTATCAAATTTTTTGAAAAAAAATGGAATTTTTATATTTTTAGGCTTCTCTGTGTTTATCCCAATTTTGTGAAAAATTCTCTCTGAATTTGTCAGGTGAAAATGACGAACTCAGTGGAGAAGGAGGATTTTGCGGGAGAGGAAGCTTTCTCCGTGGAACTTCCTGCTCCTCCTGGTTGGAAGAAGAAGGTCCACCTCTAATTCCCTCTCTGTCTCAGTACTTTAGCCTGTTACGCTTTGACTTTTCCTTTTATGGGGATTGGCATCTCAAGTTATATTTGGTTGTAATTGTCCTCTAGTTCGTGCACTGACGTGCAATTGCGATATGGGTTTGTTTTATTTTTGTAATTTTGGGTCTTCTACTGCGTAATTTGATGCTGTGCTCACCATCTCAGCTAGGACATTTTCGCATTTTGCTTAGTTAGTCTTGAATTGTGAGTACTTATACTTCGAAATTCAAATTAAAGCTTTAGGCTTTTTGAGCTATGAATTGAGAAAATTATCTAGCTGCTAACTGTTAGTAATTTGTTAGGGTTTTCTAGACCTGACTGACTTTGCGATATTCGGAAATAGTTAGGTTCTTACCGTGTCGTTTGCAATTTTTCCTTCAGACAAGTTTGCCATTATTTTAAGTTGGTAAAATTTTGTAAGAGTGTGCCGTTTTCCAGTTCAAGTTCTCAGTGGAAGGATTACGTTTAAATTTTCCGTATGCCTGTACTGAAAATTAATTTTCTTTCATTGTTATACTAAATTATTTTCCAACTAATTATACTGAAGAAGTTCGCTCACCATATAGGACTATAGCGTCGTGGATGGAAACTTTACAAAATTATATTCTGGCTTACTTCTTGGAAAATTCTTACTGTGGATTGTGGTTTTACAATCTTTTAATTTGGTAACATGAATTATGACATGGTTGGATTTGGATGCTTTAGTTTTGGTGTTTGTATCATTGGCCTTAATTTGCACTTGGACATGGACACTGTCAAGTATAGCTACTGACATATTGGCATTTCTAGGTGCTTTATTACAGACATTGATTTCTAGTGTCGTGGGTTGTGTTTATTAGTTTGTTCCAGAGGTAAGCCTAATATCTGAGTAATTGTCAAACAAATTTCTCTTTCACAATGATAGATGACCTTAAAATATTGCTTTTAGTCACGGGGTAGAGTTAAATTACCTGTGAGTAAAGTTATTATTCTACATTTTCCAAGATATCTTTTACAAATAGCCATTCTTGGAGGAACATGGCTGAGTTTTCCTGCTTGTATCAGAATCACTTACTACTCCCCTCTGCTTATCTTCTATCCATCAAGAGAGGTGAGAAGAAGGAAAGCAGCAGAAAATAGAAAATGTCTTAGATCATTTCAAATTTGAGATCCAAGAAAAATTTTCATTCTCAGAATTATGTTATAATTTATTGAGGCTGTTAGTGAAAAGTTGTTGAAATGTTCTGCTAGCCCTAAGATAGTGAGCCAATTGTTTGATTTTCTTTTTATCACTGATCTAAAAAAAATCAGAGGGCATCAAGTCATTCAATTGATAATATTTGTATTGACTTTTTTTTTTAATATACCAATTAATTGCTTAGACTGAAGAGATTCAGTGATGCTGTTTCTTACAGTAGTGCTACCCTTTAAGCTGGTGAGGTTGGACTCCAAGCTCTGTTAATTAGCAAGTCCAAGACTGAGCAGAGCCTGAGCCACATGGTTTTTTGTAACTGAGCCAAGTCTGGTATTCCCACATATAGTCAGTGGGAGCCAATGTATCAGATTGATGCAATCTCTTAATGCTCGATGTAGATACCCACTCTTAAGTTGTAATTATTACTTATTTGATCTGGATGGTGCTTAGTCAGGCTTATATTCTGCACATTCCATTAGTACAATAAAGCATGTGGTCTTGGCATCTTGCTATTATAGAAATAAGTTGTTCAGTTTGGATATAGATACTTGCTATAATTTTAGGAGCCATGAAGCTTTATGCAAGTTGTGTAACTTCTGTATTACAATAAATTAGCTTAAATAGCATTTGTGTGAGCTGTTATGGTAGAAGTAGAATCAGTTCCTGGCATCATACCTGAAAATTTATATATAACCTTTTTACTGCTTAACTTTCAACAATCATGAATAAACCTCTATTTAGAAAGTGTATGGTATGTGATTGTGGGAAAAAACAATCAAGTTTTATTGTCATTCTTTCTTAATCCCTTTCTTTTAATACTTTCCTTCTGGTTTTGTTATTTTTATTTTATGCCTTTCAGATTTTTCTCTTTTTGTACACATGAGAAAGCAGCCATGTGACAACAATTGTAATGTTATAAATTTCATATTTAGCGACCATAGGAAAAAACGATCTACTTGTTCCTTGTAGTGTAACAACAGTTATGATGTTATCGATGTTATATTTAAAATCATTTATTTTAATCTTTCCTTGTGATGTTTCTTAAAATTAACTATACATCTTTCATTTTTTGCTCTCCTTGTAACTACAGTTATGACATTTCTTGAGGTTAATTTTGGATCCTCTCTTTGCATGGCATTGTTTGATTTCCATTGCAGCATTTCTAGATTGGTAAATGGTTCATATCATGTGAACTTAATTTTTTGGCTCAGTATGGGCCTTGGTCTATTTTATAGTTGACTTCTCAATTTTGATTCTTCCACACTGGACTTTCAACTTTCCCAAATATAGCCTGAATGGAAGGATTAAAGAGGGAAAGCAAAGCCTTCTGACCGAACAAGGTTAATTTATTCGGTTCCATGCTACTCTTTTCCAGAAGTTAAATAGCAAAATTGCTAGATTGTAACAGCCCATGATGTTTAAATACGCAACAGTTCAAAGTTCATGTAAGAATCATTCTGCCTTATTAATGGGAAGATTTCGTTAATATGAATTGGAGAAAGATAGAAGAAAAGCAACAGATACTTTTGTTTTATAGAAACCCTTTGGCTAAGGCACTTCCAATCTCAGCTATCATGCTCCCCCTACCCTGAAAGCCATTTTATAATATTTTTTAATGATTTTGCACATAAGATGATTTATAAATATAATTTGTGATCTTTTGCAGTTCTTCCCAAAAAAGGCTGGAACCCCAAAGAAAAATGAGATTGTATTCACTGCGCCAACAGGAGAGGAGATTACTAACAGGAAGCAGCTGGAACAGTATTTGAAAGCACACCCTGATGGCTCAGCTGTATCAGAATTTGATTGGGGCACCGGTGAGGCCCCAAGAAGATCAGCAAGAATCAGTGAGAAAACCAAGGTGGCTCCTGCACCAGAAAGTGAAACCCCAAAGAAACGCAGCAGAAAATCATCAGCTTCAAAGAAAGATGCTTCCAAGGAAGGAAAAAAGGAGACAAAAGAAGTGCACATGCAAGAAGTTGATGAAACGAAGGATGACAAAGATACAGAGGTGGTAAAGAATGTTGTGAAGGAAAACCAAGATGAGAATAGAGCGGAGGATACAGATGGAGAGCTACAAGGCCTGAAAGAGAAACTTGGTGGCAAAGAAGCCGATGGTTCTGAACTTTCTGAGAACAAAGATGAGAAGAGTGAGGGTGTGAAACTGGAAGAGAAGATTGAGCAACCACAGAATGAAACAAAAAAAGAAGACGGATCTGGGGGGCTTGAGAAACTGGATACTGCCACTGCTGTTGACAAAAAGGTTGAAGTGGAAGGAGAGAATAAAGATGAACACAACAGAATTGCTCACGAATCTGAAGGGGAAATCAAGGAAAAAGAAGGAACAAAAGGGAACAATGAAGAACATCCCAAGGTTAATGAGACAAGCAAGAAGGCTGAAGCAGAGCTGATAGAGAATGGCAACCATGGGAGCGGAACTGGTCAGGTCAAAGGCACGAGTAAAGAATAAGATTAATCAGCTCTTGGCATCTCTCCTCATTCTGACCCCTTAAGATCTGTCTGAAGATGACTGTAGCTTTTGTTGTTATTTATCTGATTGTTCATTGAAATAACTATATACAATTATAGAGTAGACCTATAATGTACCATCCCTTCGATGTATTGGAGAGACGTGTGGCGTCTAGCTCCCTTTGTAACATTATGTTGTATCTTTACTAGTAATGTGATATGGACCCGTGATCATGTAAGAGGAAGACAGTAATAGTAGACCTTCCGTTTACTCCTAAAATATTATCGGTTATCTATGCTGTTTATAGTTACAGCCATTGGTCCCTGCTAAAGAACGGTCCAATGCAAGTCCTTCTTTCCCATTTTATTGGATTAAGGGTCTGTCCATTTTATTCAAAATCGAAATGGCATTCGTGAGACTCTGCCATAGTCTGCTATTTATGTGCCTCTTTGCAAGATAAGTGGTCTAAAGGTGCATTTTCCCCTAAGTTCTTGAACCCAGATTGCTATCTTCTGCGTCAATTATGATTGTAAACCCGCATGAACCAAAACTACAATTTTTTTTTTGTACAGAAGCTTGAAGTGCCTCCCTTCCATGGGTATTTTGTGCACTGTTTGACGGACAAAAATAACATTTAATAAAATTCTCAAATCATGGCATCAAAATTGCAATGTTGGGTGAGACTGTTCATAACCCGAGCTCAATCAATTTGAGCGAGGAATTACAACTCTGATAACGAATTGGCTTGTTGATCCTTTATATAGTGCTGCTAGTTGAAGCTAAGGGACTACTTGAAGACACTAAGGTGACCGGGTGGAAGATTAGAGAATTTCTAAATACTCATTCAAAAAAGATGAAAAGAAATGTCTCTGGCTCCTTTACCTTCAGAGCCCCTTAAGCTGTGCAACCAGCCCTGTCAAGGATGTCCACTTCTCAAATGCACTGGCTGAAGACACGAAGGCAATTTTGGAGGATTCAACATCATTCTTAGCAACTACAAAATAAAAGTCAGGAGAAAAATCTCAATGTGTGAAAGTGAAACAAGTAGAAATAAAGACTTCTGGAGGGGCTCTACATACTACAAGGTAAAACCCAGGCTGTTTTTTTTTTCTAGCTAATAGATTTCAACAGGATGATCAGAGGTGGACAAGATGTGTCGGGAAGGATATTTTCCATCTTGTATGCTAGTATTAATCAATGAGGTATATGCAGCCCACCTGATGAAATCAACGAAGCTAGTGAAGAATTGAATGTGTCCACCTCAGTCTTCTCCTCAGGACTGGAGCTCAGCTGTAAAAATGCTACCCAGAAAATGTTATCTAAGCCTTCAGACATAAAGAAATATCTGTCATAAAAACTCCATCAACTTTCAAATGAAGATTGAATTATACTTTCTGATCCATTTAGCATATATCCTTGTGCACAAGTGATGGGTTTGAAATTTGTCAAGCCCATGGGTTTTATCTTCTAATCTCTAACACATGAATAGGATAATAAAGGCAATTGTGTTCCATTCTGAAAAATCAGAATCTGATGCAAGGGACTAAACTACAGCCACTGAGAATTGGGACTTTTAAGTATGAATTCTTGATGAAAGATATGATTATGAAATTATTGATAATGAATGCAATCATTTTAGATACCAGATTCACCTTATCAAATGCGATATTAGCTTTTCGGACCCAATCTGTGCTTCCCCCAAGAACAGAACCGGCAGCAGATAGATCATTGTTTTCAATGGCTTGACCAACTTTGCTCAGCTTGTACACCAGATCCTGAAGATATCCTGCAAATATACTTCAATTTTGAGAACAAACAACTAACCCTTGCAAAGTTAAAATTTTGTTCAGTATTTAATGGCCAGGGTTAAACATTCATGACACAATCTACACCAAGGATTGTACCAGATATCAGTAGCATGAAATTATTGTCCACTTGAAATCCTAAAGAAAAATGGGTTACCACAATCTTAAAGCAGACAATCTCATTACTGCTAGCCTTGCAAACTCTCAAATTTATCAATCCAATTGAACATTTTAAAGTGGTGACTTAGTCAAGCCTTGGCCACCTTGGTCACGTGGCTTAGCTTGTTTCCTAGCTATGTCTTGAGACAACCACTTCTGGTAGTTTTGTATGGAAAGTCTTCCTTGTCTAATTTTTCATTTACTCTCTTATGGTAGCTTGTATGGGAAGTCTTACTTGTCTGACTTAGCAAAACTTTTCATTTACTCTCTTTTGGTAGTTTTTTTTATTCATTTATTGCTTTGTACAACTTCGCTTTCTATCTTCTTTGCTTTTGTATATATGCCAACCCTTTGTAATTTTCAAATTGAATGAGAAACAGATTTTCTCTCCACTTTATGGTATCAGAACGACACTGCGAAGCTTGAGTTTTGCCCACCGTTCTCGTTTCTTTTCAAGCTTGTTGCTATGTCTTAAATAGATTACCACGATGGTGAATCCACTGAGATCACCACCGTTGTTGGCCTAACTAGTAGCGCCATCGTTGACACCCTCGGGAAGGCAAGTTGTGTGCATGTAACCTCTCCATACTATCTACATCCCTCAGACCAAAATAGCTAGATCCTTATCACGGATCCACTGAACAGCAACAACTTTATGGAATGGGCAAGTGATGCTGAGGAAGTACTCTTTACAAAGAACAAGATGTGCTTCGTTGATGGCAGCTTGTCCATGCCGGCTGAAAGTTCACCAAAACACGCTAGTTGGCACCGATGTGATGCCATGGTCCGAACATGGCTCAAGAATGCCATGACTAAGGAGGCAAAAAGCAGTGTGAGATATGCTCGTACTGCCAGGGGTATTTGGATCAATCTGAAAGAACATTTTGGAAATAGTTCGGCACCACGGGTTTTCGATATTAGGCATTCTATATCTCAATCTTGGCAAGACAAGTCTTCTATCTTCACTTACTACACTAAGCTTAAGGCTCTCTGGGATGAAATGCAAGCCATTTTTCTTATGCCCAAATGCTCTTGTAATGGCTGTACCTGCAACATCCAGAAGCAACTATCAAAGAGGATTGAACAGGAACAATTGTATGAGTTCTTGATGGGGTTGGATGACAATTTTGGGATAGTCAACACCCAAATTCTTGCTACTCGGCCCCTTCCCACACTCGGCAGTGTATATCACCTCACTTCTAAGGATGGCAGGTATCATCCTCATGAAGGCCAGCAGTAGAAGCCTCAACTTTTCAAGCATCTGGTAAGCGAGACCGGAAGGATGCAGGTGACTGAAAATATGGTAGGCAAGACAAGCCTAAGTGCAAACATTGTTAGAGAGTGGGACACACTGAGGAATGATGTTTTGAAATAATTGGCTATCCTCCTGGATGGAAATAGAACAATCGTGAAACAAGAAAAGCAGAGAAAGCTGTAGGTTCAAGTGAGCAAAGGAACTGGCCCAAGGCTACTCAGGTTGAGAGTGAAGTATCCCCTGTTTCTAACTTCAATAAAGCACAATATAATAAGCTTCTACAATCTTTGAAGAAAGAAATGGGAGGTCAGAAGTCAGAGGATCAATCGTCAACCTCTGAAGCCAATATGGTTGGTAAGATTGTGTTTGAGAAACCATCGATATTGGACACTGGTGCTACTGAGCATATCATCTTCGATCACAAATTGATCAATGAGAGAAAAGCCATTGAAGAACCACCAGTGAGAATCCCAAATGGTGATGTTGTTCCTGTTGAAAGTATTGGAAAAATTTATCTCCCAAATGGGATGAAAGTTTCCAAGTATTGAGAATACCAGATTTTAAATGTAATTTATTATCTGTTAGTAAACTAACCAAGGACCTTAATTGTGTTTTCATGTTTACTAAGCATATTTGCATAATGCAGGAGTCTTGTTCCAAGACCCATATTGGTAGAGTTAGAGAGAAGAATGTACTGTATTTTTTGGAGCGTGCCTCAAGTGAAAGGAGAGTGATGGCTGTTGGCAGAGATGGAAGTTCTGAAGTTTGGCATAATAGATTGAGCCATGCTTCAAGAGGACAAATTCAGGAAATTAAGACTTTTTGTGGCAATGTTAAAGATGATAGTATTTTATTTTGTGATGCTTGGATTAGAGTTAAACACACTCAATTATCTTTTCCGATTAGCTCTATTAAATCTGTCAGTTGTTTTGAATTAATACATCGCGATATTTGGGGATCTTATAAAATTGCATCTTTGTCTGGAGCCAATTATTTTCTGTCCATTGTTGATGATTTTAGCAGGGGTGTTTAGGTCTACTTGATGAAACAAAAGTCTGAGGTTGGTCATTTTCTGCCTATGTTCTGTAATATAGTGAAAAACCAATTTGAAAAACAAGTTAAACAAATTAGAACAGATAATGGTGGTGAGTTTCAGTCAGGACATATGAATAGATATTATGAGGAACATGGTATTTTATTGCAAACAACATGTACCTATACTACTCAACAAAATGGGATAGAGAAAAGAAAGCACAGATATATCCTTGAGACAGCTAGAGCCCTTAGATTTCAAGCAGGACTCCCAATAAAATTTTGGGGAGAATGTGTACTAACTGCAGTTTATCTTATTAACAGGTTGCTGTCAAAAACCATAAAGAACAAGACTCCCTACGAGATTTTGCTTGGAAGGAAGCCAACACATGAACATATAAGGGTCTTTGGTTGTCTGGCTTACATGCATGAAAATGGCAAAATAAGAGACAAATTTGGTGACAATGGGAGACCAGGAATTTTTCTGGGATATCCAAATGGTCAGAAGGGCTAAAAAATTTATGACCCTGAACAGTGCATCATCCACACCTCCAGAGATGTAGTTTTTATTGAGAAAATTTTCCCTTATAAGGACATACAAAGTGAGCGAATTTTAATGAAGCACTCCAAAGAAAACGAAGATGTCTGGGATGAAGGTTCTGATGGATTATTCTATCAGCAATTTGCTAATGCACCTTGGGCTCGAGGATATGGGCCTGCTAAGGAGATGAGTCCAGACACTACTAATTACCAAGATAATGGAGAAGTAAGCCCAACTTCAATCAGGGACCAAAACCTTATGCGAGATGGGCCAATGCATCCAAATGGCTCCAACACATGAAACACTCTGGTCCAGCAACAAAGAAGTCCCAAGTTAGACTTAGGCTCACCATTTGCAGTCGTGGCTTCAAACCAGCATCATCAAGTTGGTGGGCCAAATTTGCAAACTAAATCATCCGATGCTACAGGAAATAACCCAACAGCAGGAAATGAACCGATTGTGAGTCTTAATACACTTGAAGAAGGGAATGAGGTCGAGAATAAAGTCTCTTTTTCAAGCCTGAGCCATGACAAAGCATTGTTTAGGTGACACTGCGATGAAGGACATGTTGTGCAACCTATGAATCTAGGTAATCGCCCACAGATATCAAGGTAACGCCCAAAATACTTGGAGTTCTATGAGGTAGAGATGTCATCCTCATCTAATATTCACAATGTTACTTACCCACTTTCATCTCAGGTATCTAATCACAAAATTAAACCAACTCATAGGGCCTTCCTTGCCAGTATTACTCATAATGATGAATCGAAAAATTTCTCAAAAGCTGTAAGATCAAAATGCTGGCAAGAGGCAATGAGAAGTGAGATATCAGCACTTGAAGAAAATAATACTAGGACTTTGGAAGAAATTCTAACAGGAAAGAAGGCCATAAACTCAAAGTGGGTGTACAAGATTAAATACAAATCCAATGGAAAGATAGACATGAGATGAAAGTGGTTTTACTCAGGTAGAAGGAATTACCTCATGTCTATCTTCATCTCTACCTTGGTTGCAAGAGGTTTTACTCAGGTAGAAGGAATTGATTTTCATGAGACTTTTACACCGATTGCAAAATTAGTTATTGTGCGATGTTTGCTTGCTGTGGCTACTAAGAATGCTTGGGAAATACATCAACTAGATGTGAATAATGCTTTCTTACATGGAGATCTTAATGAGGAAGTATATATGCGGATTCCTTGAGGCTTTGCGCGCCAGGGAGAAACCAAAGTATGCAGATTGAGAAAATCCTTATATGGTTGAAACAAGCATCTCGAAACTGATATCATAAATTTACCAGTGCACTTCTAAGTGTGGGTTTTTTTGCAATCTAAGGCAGATTATTCGTTGTCCCTGTATAAGAAAGGTCAAAGATTCATTGCTACATTGATCTATGTTAATGATGTTATAATTGCAGGAAATGACAGAGAAAAGATACAAGAGGTGAAGAGGTACTTGGATGCAAAATTTAGCATTAAAGACCTAGGTGCCCTAAAGTATTTTCTGGGAATCGAAGTTGCACGATCATCTCATAGAATTGTGTTAAGCCAACGAAAATACGCCTTAGACATATTAGAGGAGTCAAGAATGCAGGCTTGTAAGTCATGCAAATTCCCCATGGAGCATAATCATAAACTACGTGCTGACATTAATGGGCCCAATGTTGATGAGGGAAGGTATAGGCACTTAGTAGGGAGATTGTTATACCTTACAATTACCAGACCTAACATAGCCTATGCAGTGAACCTACTTAGCCAGTTTGTTCGTGCTCTTAAATAGGTTCACATGATAGTAGTAGAACGCGTCCTCATATACTTGAAGATGACACCAGGACAAGGCATTTTCTTTCAAATGATAGGCGATTTAAGCCTTCGGGCATATTGTGATGCAGATTAGGGAGGTTGTCCCATAACTCGTAGATCTTGTACATGTTATTACATTATGTTGGGAGGAGCTCCTATTTCTTGGAGAACAAAGAAGCAATCTGTAGTGGCACGTTCATCGACTGAAGCCGAATACAGAGCTATGGCAACTACCATCACTGAGTTGTCATGGTTACGTTGGTTGTTGAATGATTTGCAGGCGCCTCAGGTCAATCCAACCATTTTGCACTGTGATAACCAAGCAGCACTTCATATTGGTGCCAACCCAGTCTTTCATGAATGCATAAAGCATGTTGAGATGCACTGTCACATTATGAGGGAACGAGTATAGTCAAAAGAAATTGCGTTTACAAAAATTCCAACTAAATTACAACTTGATGACATGTTTACCAAGGCTTTGAGTCAGAGTAGGTTTAGAACTTTGGTTGACAAGCTGGGTGTTGTAGATCTCCATACACCAGCTTGAAGGGGAGTAAAGAGGTGACTTAGCCAAGCCTTGGCCACCTTGGTCACATGGCGTAGCTTGTTTCCTAGCTATGTCTCGAGATAACCACCTGTAGTTTTGTACGAAAAGTCTTCCTTGTCTAATCTTTCATTTAATCTCTTATGGTAACTTGTATGGAAAGTCTTACTTGTCATACTTAGTAAGACTTTTCATTTACTCTCTTTTTGGCAGCTTTTTTTTCATTCATTTATTGCTTTGTACAACTTCGCTTTTGTCTTCTTTGCTTTTGTATATATGCCAAGCCTTTGTAATTTTCCAAATTGATTGAGAAACAGATTTTCTCTCCACTTTACATTTACTTGCATTCCACTAAAAACAAGCCAATCAATTAATATTCGTTTTCACAGGAAAGAAACACGCTATTATTAGCCATCTTTGTTCATTAAAAATTCTCAAGAAAATTAAAGCAGTCAATTACATGACTGCTAGCCTCTGCAGACCCTCAAGTTTATCAATCCAACTGAAAATTTGTTTGGCTTCTAGTGAAACAAGTCAATCAATTTATATTCATCGGCAAAGAAACATGAAATTGAAGACACCACATGGTAAGATAAATCAAACTAGTCATTTTGGGGTAAAGATGTAACAGGGCTTCTACATTTCACTCAAAAATGAAGGGAAGAGCAAGAAAGTCTTGTTTGTGGGGGATCGTACCTTTTTCTTTGGTGGATGAATTGATCACACCCTGCCTTTCAAGTCTCTTCTTTCTGTCCCTCTTCACCTTTTCCATGAGCTCCTCATCATCGTCTGCCTCAAGTATAGCTGCATTAGCATCAAAGCAACCCTTACCAGCCAATGAAAGCACAACGCTGGTGAGGAAGCTGATTGATAAGCTTCTTTTAGTTAGAACTGGAGGATGTAGTCCTGGCTGGCTCACTGCTTTGCAAAGAGGTAATTGCCTCTTCACAGCGCATTTGATGGGGTAACCATATGTTGGTGTTGCTAAAGACGAAGAGGGGGAGGAGGAGGAGGCTGATGAAGATGGCAGAAGGATGGGGTTTGCAGGGGAGAGAAAATTTGTTGCCATTTCTTTTTCCTGATTTTCCGGTATTTTGGGATGAAAATTCAAAAGACATGGCAATTTTGTAACTTTTTGAGGATAAGGTTGCTGGATTCCGCAATCTGATA
>JASKGM010074976.1:2582-15477 GCA_034509205.1 Ceratonia siliqua
GATTTATATAATTTTGTGAAATATTAACGAATGTAAGTTATCTTTCATTTAAAAAATATTTTCTGGCAAATTAAATTCAGTATAATGAAAAAGAAAAAGAAGGAAAAAACTTACGATGTCGTCATACGTGACTTCTAATTTTAATTTGCCCAGTGTTTGCACTTTGCAGGGAGTGAATCACATTTGCATCAAATAAGTTATCAATATCAGAGAAGGTTCCTGTTCCGAAGAGACGAAGTACTATCTTTTAGTTTTGGTTCATCAAAGTTGTACATCAAATCTATGTTCTATTAGATCCACGAAAAAATTGTACTACGTGGGAAAATTGTATTTCTTATATGATTCTATCTCTTAAAACTTTGATTTACCCCCTCATCCTTTATGTAATAGCAATGATATCTCTTCTTTGGCAAAAAAATAAAATACTATTTTCATAAAATTTAAAAAGTTATTAATATTTATTATTATTGTGGCACCAAATTATTATATAGTATCTCATAGACATTATATTCTTATATGGTATCAAGGGATATTATTCATTTAGGTTATGTTTGACGCGCTGTATAAGATAAGATTGGCTTGTATAAGAGATATTAGATAATATTGTATAACTTATTTATTTAATAAGTTTTTGTATTATTATGTGTTTGTTGTGACAACGTATAATATAATAAATTATATAATAATCCTATCATTTATTTATTGATGAACCATACAAGATTAAAAATGATCATTTGACTATTTTGACTAATATATATATATCCTAAGAAGTCTTTCACAACTTTAAAATTTTTATATAAGATTGGACTAATAAATAATTTTAGTAAATTTAATAATATCTTTAGATATTATTTTGTGTTAAATTAAGCAAAAAATAATTTTGGAAAATTTTAGTTATCTTTATATATTTTTTTTGTGCTAAAATTAGACAAAATAATGTTGATAAATTTAATGTTATTTTTATATACGATGTTTTTTTTAAAAATAGACTAAAAAATAAATTCTAGTAAATTTATCTTTTTTTATATCAAGGACATTTAATAAAAACAATTAAATTTTTATCTTATCCAGTTTTGTATAACTTTATTTGGTTTTTTTTAAAAATATATTATTTTCTAAATTTTAGGAAAAAATGTTATTTGTTTTTGAATGGGACACCAAATTATTATATAGGGTCTCATAAACATTATATTCATATATAGTATGAAGGGATATTATTCATTTATTTTTTATTTATAAAATATAATTATTCAGTTATAAAAAATAATTATTTTATTATAAAAAATAATAAAAAAGGAATATAATAATTAAATTTATTAAAAAAATTTCATGCAAAGAATTGAGAAAATAAAAAATAAAAAAAATTATATGATATCTCTTTATGTATAAAATTATATTATTCCCTCAAACACTATAATCATTTTTTCTAAATTTTATTACCTACAAATTTACAAATTTATTTTAATTTATTTCACATTATTACACACGTAACCATTACAAATTTAAATTTGGTGTAGTTGTTATCAATTGCATAATATTCGTTCAGTAATGAATATAATATGCCTTCTCCATATTTTGTTACCATGTGTTTTGACATATATTTTTTCTTTCTTATTATGACCCTTCAATACGCTCTAGATACAACCGATGCTTAAGAAGATGGACCGGGGCATTCGACCATTGCTTTAAAATTGTATATTGCTCCTTTGAGTGTGTGCCTGTCCTTTTGTGAGTACACCCGTAAGCCCATGCGAAATTGCATAAGAACGTGAATTCACGTTTCCTAGCAAAGGGCTCTAAAGTACACTCATTTTTGATTAATTTCTTATTTCTATACGAATTTCGGAGTAAGATATAGAGAAAAGTCTGCATTGAGTGAGGCGCCCAGCAGAAATTCATCAATTGTCAATTTGTCATGCGCATTTTTGTCCTCTTCATAAAGAGTGCATAAGAAAGAAGCTTGATTCTATGGCGCCACAAATGGTATCACCATCGAAGTGATGGAAAAAATATAATGGCTGACAAGTTTATGATAATTTTTAAATAGTAATTAAAAATTTATTTAGATATCCAAATAACATATTAGTTTTATTGGACTCTAAAAGAAAAATATTCTTTTCACAAAAATTAGTTTTTACAAAACTCAAACAAAATTTATCCAATTATCTTGTAATGAAATGATATAAGTGAGATAGATAAGATGAGTGGTGATAATTGGTTAAGAGAGCCTTTTGTGAGATTTATAACAACTAATTTTTATAAGAAGAATATTTCTCAACTAAAAAGGCAATAACAATCACAAGTTATATTGTATTTATGTTTGAACAAAAATGCTCTTGTCACATAAATAATATATCATAATGTCTTATAATTAAAGGTTTTTGCTATGTTGGAGAAGTATTTTATCATTATATTTTTCTTATAATTTATTTTAAAAAACAATTTAAAATAATATAAAAATAATTTAGAAAAATAAAAAATTCAATAACACAAGTATTCAAAAATAAATAATAAAATAATAAAAAATTCTTTTTATTTTTTTTCAAAATTTTTCAAATTTTTCAATTTATGTGAAGGGAGCATTTGAGGCAGATCATCATCAATATTTTTTTTATTAAATTAATAATTTAATTCTCCAAATATAATGCATTTATTAATTTTTTTTCAAATTTAAACTATTCCAATTTAGTCTTTCAAAAATTGAATTTGTTCTAATTTGATTTGTTAGTGTAATTAACATTATCTAACAATTTGCCAATTTTACTTATGTGAACAGATAAAGTTGTCATATATTGTTAAATGACTGTGTAAAAGTGAAGTGTCATAAAAAAAAAAAAAAGATGAGTTAGATTTAAAAAGAAGAAAATGAAGAATTTTTAGATCAAAAAAAAAAAACTTAAACAAAATTGTGTCATTTTAGTATTAGAAACGTAGATTACCTCATGTTTTGATGGATGCAAATTCGATTTTGTTAAATGATTAGCTGCGTTATTGCTGGATGATTGTGGATGAGCCACGTTATCTGAAGCGTTTCATCCAACGGTCTGAGTGTAACGTGATCGATCCTTTAATAAAATTAGATTCGCTTGCAATTCTTTCATAACAAAAGAAATGCAGAATGTGATTAAAGGACGAAGAACTTGGAGGCTTTAAATATTATTCCCCAATGAGATAAAAATGAATATTTTAATTACATGTATTAAATTGATAAATGAATCATTGGTGTATATACGTTGATTTTAATTCACTATGGAGAAATAGTTTTGGTCTTCAATGTTTCTTTTGCTTTGCTATCAAAGAAGATGGAAACTCTTCAATTTGCTTCTACCGTTTCTTGCTTTTATTTTCGGTGAAAACAGACAAGTATCAAAATGTGTTTGTATGATTTCTATTATTTTCATTTTTAGTGAAATAAAAAATAAGTATGAAAATGTGTTTGTATGACTTTTATTTGTTAGAAATGGAATTCATATTTCTTAAATTTTGGAAAATTATAAAAAGATGTTTCAGTATTTTTAGAAAATATAAGTTGTCATTTTTTAAAATTTTCAAATCACTTTCATAATAAAGATAGACTTTGTTATAACTATATATTAGTCATAATCAGTAATAATTAGAAACAAATGTAGTGACACCACAAAAAACATAAAAGCACAATTATTATACTTAAATTATATAAATAAAAATTAATTAAAAAAACAAAAATTAAACTACAATTGAAAGTAAGATCGTTTTAAAATAAATTGAAAATTTTAAAAATGAAGTAATGAAAGAGAAAATGAAAATAGATAACCTTTTCACAAAGCAAAACCTCCCTAAGATCATCTAGGTTTTCAATTCCAAGCCTTTTTGTTTAAGGTTATCTTTTTTTTTATGAAAATTCTTATTTATTAATTTTTTAAAATTTACTCATCAGTTTAAAAATTATTTTTAAAAATGTCTTATTTACGCGATTCTTTTTTTTTATTATAAAATATATACAAATATTTTTTAAAAATTTTAAAAATATTATAACTTAATTCAATTTTAAATTTAACCTTAATTAAATTATTTATGTGTTTAAAATATATTTATAAAAAAACAAAAAAAGTTGATAAAACTTAAATTAATTAATTATTTATTCATTCTCTTATTGTAATATTGATAAAAAAATAAAAATTTAATTATAATTTTGATCTTTTTAATTTATAAAAATTATAATTATAATACTAACACTTTAATCTTTATAATTTCATAAAAATTATATTTTTAATCATTTGTTAAATTTTTATTTATTTTTCAACAAAAATATTGACATAAACTCCAAAAAATATAAACTAAATTCTAAAAAATAACACACCACTTTATCGCACGTCAACCTCATTCCCAAATTTTCCTCGGCCCATAACGAAAACGAGCATCCATCACTGTGCCCTAACACTGAGTTTCAACATTGCAAATGCCCATCGTTCAAGGCCTTTCCACCGAGCGTCTCCGTCACGGCTTCCATCTCCGGCGTCACTTCCATCGTCTTCTTCAGCGTCCTAGCGTGAGGTATTAAATTTATGTAACTGGAGTCGCTATGTCTTTGGGTAGGCTGACACTTTTTTTTTTCTCTTCCATTTCTATAGTTGTTCTTTCAGCTTTTTCTCCATGCATGGTTTTGAATAATTTTATGTTTATTGGAATTTGCTTACCAACTAAAAATTGGTAGATCAATAGTTTTTGAAATCTCTTTTGGAAGTATGTTGTGATTTTGTTTCCTGTTTTCTCTGTTTTTGAGTATGTGCTATGTAGACTAACCATATATTTTTATGTAATTGATCAGTGCCCTGTGGCCTTTTAGCACCCTTGGATGGCCAGATCTGTCAGCTGAGGATTTTAAGCGATTCTATCCAACTAAAATGCTTTAAATTTTTTCTGTCTATTTCAGGTTTTTGTTTTAATTGTCTACCATGTTTCATCTAATATGTAGTGAACTATTTCATAGCTTATTGAGTAACTGTCACCGAATTGAGGTTTTTGGATGACGTGAAATCCATATTCTGGTTTCTAGTTTGACTATCACTATATCTGAATGGTGGATTTGAGCTATTTCATGGTTAATATAGTTTCCGAAAATATTGTTATATAATCCATATTATTATTTAGGATTATATAATTATGTGTTTACTGCGCTTTGATGTTGCAATTGCCAACGCTGTGTGCCACACGCCATTAACAACAATGCCTATATAAAACTCTGTAATTGAAGAAAAAAAGAAAGAAAGAAGAAGAAACTGTTGCCTGCCTTTGCAAGGGACAACAGGGGATAAATGAACATAAAAAACGTCAAAAGGGAACTTGTTAACTTCTTATGATTGTTTATTTCTTTATTTTATTTCTGCAGTTTTTTAATTTTTTAAAAAACCAATTCCTGTCCTTATGTTAATGTCTGCTGGTCTAATTTCAGTGGAGAGAGTATGGAAAATGCGTTATGTGCATGCTGTAAACTGTAAAGGTATCAAGAATGGGAAAATTCTAATTCACAGAGAAGGTGACAATGGTCAGCAGGTCTATGCACCTGCATGTGTGCTTGGCCAACTACATATCTCTGTGCTTGTTTCATTTAATGATCATTGACTTCTTACCATACCAGAATTTTTCTGAGATCATGTTATTGGCATATCTTTCCGTTACTGTCTCACCAAGATACATTTGTTTGTGGACCCGAATTTGGGTATGCTGGTGTAAGTAAGTTTCTACTCTAGCACTCACAATGAAGGTGATCTTTGGCATTGATCTTTGTCATGTGTAGTTTAAATTTAAAAGAGAAAAAATATTTTATAACAAACTACAGAATATGCAAGAATGGACTACTTGATGAGTTCATTAGTCTGGCATATACACCAAACTGCCACCAATTGTAATAGCAGAACCTGATGAGTTTATTAGATGTCATTTAATCCATGACTGGTTTGATGAGTTCATTCTGTAAAGACAAAAAATAGGCATGCTCAAGCAAACGATACCAGTATTAAGAAGCAATTGATACCAGTTTGAGTTATGGCTTTATTATAAATGTCATATTTGGAGCTATTCTGGTCGAAGGTTGCTAAGTTCACTGGTTTTGTGAAATTTTGTAGACCATGACTGGCTTGATGAGTTACCTTTGTCATGGTTCAACTGTTCCAAAAATACAGCAGCTTGTTTTGCAGTTGCAACTAGTAAAAAACCAGTGTCATACAACAACACTGATATGTTCCAAAAATAAAATTACTTGTGAAAAAGGAAAAATGACAAAAATAAAATGACTATTTTGGAATGTTCATATTGGGTATATAGGATCATAAGCCCACTTTGCTTATGATCCTGTGTATCTACATTATTATGAGATGTTCCAAAATCACATAAACAAATATCAGTTATAAAAAAAAAAAAGAGATAACAGCAGGGTACTAATCAGTCAATTTTATCTAGCCAAAAGTCTTAAGTGGGAAGCAGCAGCTAGAGGTAGCAAATTGGGCCTAGCCTGATGGGCTAGCTCGAATTAGTTTGAAAAATAATAGGGCTGGGCTTCAAAAATGAAAGCCTGAAAAAAATCGGGCCAATCTGACTCGATCGTACTTGATCGGGTTGGCTTGACGAGTTGGTCGGGCCAACCCAAAAAAAAAAAAAAAATTGTCCCTCCAAAATGAAGTTGTTTTGGAGGGACGGGTCCCCATTTTGGAAACCCCCCTGCGAGTTTGTGAGCCACACTCACATTTGCCCTAAATCCAATTCCCCTCTGGCCTCTACCCATCTTTCCCATTGTCCTAGTCCTTTGTCTGTGTGCCATCCTCTCTCGCAAGTCCACCGTCGCTTCCCGCTACTCGCCATGGCTTACCTTGGCTGTTATTGGGTTTACAGTGTCTTCCCTGCGCCTGCGCAACCAGGAAAAAAACTCAGTCTGGTGCCGGCTGAGATTTCCCCTAACTCTTTTCTCTTCTGTATGCCGCAATCGCATTCTAAGCTTACCCATAGTTCTACTACCGAGTCTCTTCTTCAGTTCTTTTTCGTGAACATACGCAGATGGCAAACAAGTCTAGGTTGTTCCCCATTTATACTTGAGCAGTTGAGATTAAATAACTTAAGCCCCTCAATGCTTCTTGTTTTACTGATACTTCCACTTTGGCAGAAAAAGACAAAAACTTTCACGATAGCTGCTGCAATAATAGCCCAGTTGAAGGCAGTTTCCCCATATTCATGCTCCAATCTTGCTCCCTATGGACACAGAACAGGTGCATTCTGTAGAGTTTTATAATGTCTTATGTTTCCTTTCGAATTTTATTTACATGTTTCAATTTCATCTCCATGTGATAATTCAGTTTGCAAATTCTGGTTCATCTAATTTTAGTATCCATCCAACCAAAACTGATATTTAAAAAAAATTTCTCTTAAATGATGACAATTTGGAAAAGTGGAAATTTAAAACCCCTAACCCGTTTTTCATGGGCTATCGGGATTTATAAATGGTAGAAATTTGAGAACTTTGAATGAAATAGTTTCATTACGCATATTGTGTATGATCTTGGCAATCACCTAATTATTTGTAATTAATTATTTGATGGTCTTATTTTGGACTTCTGTGCATAGTTGGGGCCAAGAACAAGTGTTAGTGTCACTAAAGTGCGAGGTGAGGTTTCTTGCTCTCCCATTCATGGGAACTGTATATGGATTGACATTCATAAATTCAGTGTACAAAGATTGTCCTTTGTTAATCTTTCATCTTGGTGAAGTAAAAGATATGCATAAATGTTTCATAGTAAATGAAGTAAACACAATATTGCGATCTAACTAGCTGTTCATTGCCATTTCCACGTGGGTTTATGAGAAACACATTCTCTTAAATCTTGAAGCTTTAGATCAAGACCTTATGCGGGGATGGATTTTGCTATTGCTTAAAACACTTCATCTAATAAAGTTAGCCTATTCATTTTGTATGTTGTAAATCAGCGTTAGTTATAAGAACCATGTTCTAACAGCCATAGAAAAACAATTTATAAAGGGTTTAGGCACTCTGTTTGTGTGTGCCATCTTTTTTTTAATATGTGCATAAAATTTTAACTTCTTACCTCTATTTTATTGAAGAGCCACAAAATAAGGGAAGAAAAAAGAAAAAGAAAAAACTGTTATGCTAATGTGATGCACTGATGGTTGAAAACTTAATGTGGCAGGATAGTGGCTTCCCCATGGGGCTCGCTGTTCCTGCAGCAGGGGTTAGTTTTGTTCTCATAATTGGTGCATTTTTTATTTTTATTATAAATAAATGCTTTAATTATGGTGTTATTTCATTTTTACCTTTTAAGACTGGGCTGGTTTGAAGCCCGATGGGTTGGCATAGGGCTGGACTGATATGTTCCCAGCTTGATACAAAACCGGATTAGCCCAGCCGGGTTCGAATATGCCTGCTAGCCCGATGGGTTGGGCTAGTCCGTTTGCTAGCTCTAGCAACAGCCAAAGTGGCAATGAAGTTTAATACTATGATTGACTTTTGGTGAATTACTTTTGTCATGCCTATTTGAATAGTTGATTGATTTTTGTAAGTAGTGGTTGAAAAAAGATTTACTTTTGTATACTGACAATGGTACTTTTGAGTGACAATGATATTTTCATTCAAGATATTAATGACAATTAGTACCTTAATGTTATTTCTTTTGTTTAAAACTGTTGTTGGTTTATGTGATTTTGGAACATTTCATAATAATGTGTATGCACATGATCACGAGCAAAGTGAGCTAATGACCCTATATCCAATATAAACACCTATGCACCCAATATGAACACCCCAAAATAGTAATTTTATTTTTTTCATTTTCCCTTTTTCACATACAAAGATAGTAGAGAACTTCAGATTGTGCACCTATTAACATGTATTGAATAGAAACAAAACATTGCAAAATATTCAACATAGTCATGACTCATACATAAGTAGCAGTATCTGGCAGAGGAATACAACTTTGAAAACTCAAGCAGCCCCAGTATGAACCAACAGGTTCCTTTAGATTGGTGGTTTGAAGTTGTTTCAATCCTTAGGAAAATTGCACTTCAGAAGCAGATATTTAAACAACATTGACTATCCAATATACAAGGCATATGAAATCTTAGTAGCATTCTCCTAACAATGCTCATGTACACAAAAAAGAAACACAAGTAAAGGCAACTATTAGACAGACTACTAAACCTGCTTGAGTTGTTGCATATATTTGGGAAAATTTATTTTAGGATCTTATTCTCTGGCTGTTAGTAACTTATTATGCTGCTGTTTTACGTTTCAGTTCTCTAATAAATCAAAAATGGGCCCCTGGTAAATTATGCTTTATATGGATTACTTGATGCTCAATTAAATCCAATTCTAGAAGTCAATAGAGGGATCTGTCACCTTAATTGCATTTATTCTTCATAAATAATTTTATAGCAGAGGAATACAAAACATTGCAAAATATTCAACATAGTCATGACTCATAAATAAATAGAAGTATCTAGCAGAGGAATACAACTTTGAAAACTCAAGCAGCCCCGGTATGAACCAACAGGTTCTTCCAGATTGGTGGTTTGAAGATGTCTCAATCCTCAGGATTGATCACTATGTTAGAGTCATTACTGCCATTAAAGTAAAGGGAATGAGATTTGGACTGATTGGAGCTGCGATAATGCATTACGCAACTAAATGGCTTCAAGGTTTGATCAATGACTCAACAGTAACAGATGAACCTAGCACCTGCAGTAACAGTAATAGCAGTAGCAGTGGAGGTTTCCAGGTTTGATCAATGACTCAAGTCTTCAAGCAAAAGATCAAAGGATGATCATTGAGAGCCTCATCAGCATAATCCCATCAGAGAAAGACAGTGTCTCTTGCAGCTTCCTTCAAGGGCCCAAAATGAATGTTACTATCATATTCCCAATGATCAAATATATGCACATGCATATAATAAGACAAATTTTAGCAACACCACAAACAAGGATCCTCTGATCTTGTTCAGCATCTGCAGAGTGGCCCCTCACATTCTTTTCAGTTTCACCAACAAATTTACTCAAGACTTCAGGGCCATTTACAATCTAGTACAGGTCATAGAAATCCATCAACCACCACAAACGATTATTATAAAAATTTAGAAAGCAAAATTTTATACAATATAAAGAAACATGAGGAAACCGAAATAGATGCAGATTCTAACTGACGACTTTTTTTTTTGCAATTTATATGAATATCTTTGCCACCGTATTATAAAGAAATGGTTGACAAGTGACACATTATGTATAAAGAGAAAGAGCACAAATTATTGTATGTTTATGACATATCATATAATCAGAGGGCAGCCATTGATATTATAACCTAAGCATTATGTTGGTACCAATTACCAACGAACACACATTTAATATAGAGAACTCACAAAAGTTTTTCATCATCTCGTTGTCCCAAGAATTAGAAAAAAGTCCTAACAATGAAGAAAATTATTAAAGTATAAAATAATTACCTATAAATAGTACATATGTATAAGTAATGTTTGAGTAATGGCGAGGAAAGGAAGAGTATGGAGAGAAAAAGGAGGAGTTTTGAAACATCTGGTAAATCTTTTAGGCCAATTGTCTGCATCAGACTTCAAATATCAGCTAATGCAAGTATTTTAGCATAGATGAGTTTATAAAAACAAAGGCGCCTTCTACCCTACTCCTGAGTAGGAATACTCAGGAGGAAGGTATACCGTTGATCTATGTTGAGTTAAATCTGGCCGTTAAGATTAAAAGAGTTGGTAATCGTGAACCAGCTGAACAGGTGATGTAAAATATGTTGTGAAATTTACTGAGTAATCCTTGGAAAATTTGAAATTACAGAAAGGCGAATCCATTTTGAGAAAAAAAGCTGGATCCATTCGTGTATTTTATCTAGCCCACTTGCCCATCGTCTTCGCTAAAAGCTGGATTCACCGTTCGTCGTCACCAGCCTTCGCTGTTTGTCATCGCCCGAGTTTAACGGTGAGGGAGCCACTGCTCGCCCAACAACAAGGTTATCCTTTTGATTGCCTCGATATTGGTTTTGCAGAGGTAAATTTGTTTGTCTTCGACAACAAATAACAAGTTTGTGATTTTATTGGCTTTCCCTTGTTGAAACTGTGAAGGGTTAAACCCTAAACTTCTATTAATGGTTTTTAGCCTTTTTGGTGTGTTCCACTACCCTGCCCTCTATCTAATGTAATACATGGGCAAAGAATGAAACTAATGAAACTAACTCTATTGAGGTTAGGAATTGGAATTAGATGCGAGGTTGACCTGATTCTGTCTTTCCCAACCGGAAAAATAAAAGGTTGCAATTAGTATAACGTTCCTCGATTTGGTGCATCGGATTGAGGTCCTGAATGAAGCATAGCAGCAGATATTTGTTGGCACATCTGTAGAGCTGGTATTGTTATCTAGTTTAGTCATTCAAGTGAGTTGGAAGAGTTTTCTGTGAGATTTGGATTGGAAAATTTTCTTGATTCTATTTAGTTAGAGTACCATCTATTTCTTTATTATTTACCTTGTCATTGGTTTAATTCTTCGTATAGTTTAAGACTCTGGTGGCAGCTGATTTCAATTTCTCTTTTACTGGCTTGAGTTCTTTTATGATTGTCAGTTAAGCTGATTATGAGCATCCTTGTTTTTAAATTGGGATTTTTTAATGAATGATCAATTTGGAGAAAAAGGGGTTCTCTACCTATCTAAACATATGTTTCTGTTTTGTTCTTTGGCTTATGAGATATTCTAAATGACAACTTCCTTATATTGAATATTGTTGGTTGGGATTTTGTCTGAGTTATTTTATTTCACAAAATGACCGTGGATTTTTTTCTATTCTATCTTTAAGTGCAGATTGCAGACGAAACTTTTGATGCTGTCATTGATAAAGGTGGATTGGATTCTTCAATGGAGACAGAGCTTGGTCCAAAGTTGCCAAAGCTCTATCAGAGGTTTATAGGTTTTGATGTATTTCTGTCTATAACTGAAGACTAATAAAGACTAATTGGCAGAGGGGGTTCAGTTTGTTAACATGAGCGGACATTTATTTATATGTAAAGATAGTATTAAAATCTGGGGGTACATATGTGTGAATCAACTTAGCTGAATCTCATGTACTAGGTAGGGTTCCTAATTGTTGTTTTTTGTTTTTGTACATAAATGTAGTTATTAGTGAAAAATCTTAAATATGAAAACTTGTAATTGAAAGCACTGAGGCTGTAATGGTATGCTTAATTGAGCACACTATATGTTAGAGATTTGAATGAAAAAGAACCCAAAAACTACAAGTAACTGATTTCCCAAAATCCAATACATCCAACAAGTCCGGGTAGCATTTGGAGAAATGAAGCCCAACTGTACTAAAAAACTCAACAGAAGTTTGCGGTTCTTTTGTTATAATTATGTTCTTCATTGTGGAAGATGGAATTGAAACTCGTAAGCCATATATTCCACCACTCCCAACCCAGATGTTGCACTACTTTAAGCTGGATTAATTAGACATTTAATAATCTGACTAGGACGTAGTTTATCACCATTCAACCCTTTATAGTTTAGGTGCTTTTGATAATCTCTGCTTTGGAAATACAGTTAAGAATTGTTTGAGTATGGTGTTGCATGTAAAAATTTTACTACCGCTGGCGTTGAAAGTAAAAAATTTTACTTTTGATAAAGTAGTTTTTCTTATGCAACTATAGTTGCCAATAACATGATGGTGTGAGTTTGGCTTGTGCATGCGATCTTAAAATTTGAAAAATAAAGGCACCATTTTAGAGCTTATTTTCTGATTGCATGTTATTGTTCATTGAACCGTTAGTGTCAAAAATGGATGTCTGATTCATGCACTACATTAATACAAGTTGATAAAGGAAACTCAGTACTTCATTTCGACTATGATGACAGA
>JASKGM010074987.1:0-49588 GCA_034509205.1 Ceratonia siliqua
TACTATTTTCTGCATCTTGCATTCACTTTTTGTGGTGGAAGCGTTGGTAAGCCGTGATAAGGGCGGACCCGGCAGTTTTTTGCCATTGTTGTGATTTGTTTTAGCTCATTAGTTGTGTATTTCATGTTGTTTTGCTCTCTTCCTCATCGTTGATTTCTTCTTTTGTACCATAAATTTGAATTGTTGTTCTTTGTATTTTTTTTATACTATTGTGATTTGTATAATTGTATTAATTGTACATTTCATGTTGTTTTGCTTTCTTCCTCAACATTAGAAAGCACTTTGGTAATTGGTATAGTGGTAAGGAGTATATAAATCATTGACTATGTTGTGAAAGTTTGGTAATTGCTAAATTTTACTTATTATGAACATGAATAGAACTTATAACTGGGCTGGTTTGAAGCCCGATGGGCTAGAATTGGGCTGGGCTGGGTTGGGCTACTAACATGCCAGTCTGAAGTAAAACCACATTGGCCCTGCCCAGTCTGAAATTCCCAACCAGCCCGATGGGTCCGACCAGTCTATTTGCCAACTCTATTAAGAAGCGCTATGTGAACTTTAACAATTTGTCTTTGCGGGGCATGTTGATATTTTATTGTAAATTTATAATGTAAGATCTGGATCATTCCTTAGTGCTTGCCACCAATTCCACACTCCCGTTATCCAATAATATTTTATGTTTTAATTCACAAAATTTAATAAAATTATAAATATTATTCAAATATTATATTATTAAGATATTTTTTATAAGAAATTAATCATTTTATTAAAAATTAGATGACAAAAATATTATTAAATTAATTATAGAAAACTTCTGTGCTATCATTCTATTTTTGGATGGTAGCGTAATATTTCTTATACTCATTTTTTTTTATTTTTTAGTATTAATTAATTTTTATTTGTCATATATATTTTTGAGAATTTTAAAAAAAAATTTTATAAAAAAGTAAATTTTAAAAAAATATGAATAAATAGTATAACCAAATTTAAATATTTTAAAAAATTCTTAAAAAGTATATAACATAAAAAATAAAATAAATAAAATAAAATAAAAAGATATAAGAAAAAAAATTATTTTACCCTCCAAAATAGATCATGGCATAGTTACACCCTTAATTAAATTATATAAACATAAGATCTCATGTCACCAATGCCAATCACGTTATCCAATATGTTTTAATTCACAAAAATTAATAAAATTATAAATATTACTCAAATATTATATTAAGATATTTTTTAGATAAAAATTAATCATTTTAAATTATTTAACTAAATTAGTGATTTATTATTTTAGTTTTATCTTCTAAATTTAAAACGTATTAATTTAGTTTCAATTTTTTTTTATAAATTATTTGATCATGTGAAAAGATAACAAAACATGAACAGAGTAGATCAACAAATAGTACATCCCAGACTCTTAAAAATTCATTTGAAAAAAGAAAACGAAAATATCGAAAACTAGAAACCTAATTAGCTGATTCTGCTTTTTAATTTGGTACTATCTTTATTCACCTGTGAAGTATTCAATTGCCAAAGAATTCATTTTGCTTTTGGTGATTATGAACAGGGCACAGAATCACATCATTTTTTTAATACAGATTAATAATTACGTGAATGTTATAATAATAAATAATTTTCTTAATATAAATAGTTTATTTTGCTCATCTCTTATAATTTCATAATGTTAAGAAGTGAATAATAGTTTTTATTTTTAATATTATTTTAATTTGAATAATTATTTTAGAACATTATAAAATAATTTAAAGTATAAGCAAAAAGACTTTCAATATTATAACCGTTCATTATTTTAATATTTATATAATTATTTTAATTTTATATATATTATAAAGTAGTTATGCCATCATCCGTTTCAACCCATGATTTATGGAATCAACATAAATTATTTTAATAGTCAATGCATCGTCACGAGGCCATGAGACTTTGTAATATGTTATTTATACAAGTTTTGATAAATATAAATTATATATTTTTAATTAAATTAAATTAAATTTAATTTAAACCTCAATATATTGATTATTTTATTTTATTTAAAATATACTTATTATATATTTATTAAATATGATATAAATAGCGTTTTTGACTCATGAAACTGCCCAAAGTGTGATATGAGAAATTGGGTGCACATGCTCTAATAAAATTATGCAATAAATGACCAAGTGTGACTGTTCCAACAACTGTTTGAGGTTAAATAAAAGCTAGCGTCCAGATTTTTCATAGAAATTTATTCAATTAAATTGATCAGTTGGATTCAAGAACAAAGCACTAGACGCCTCAAGCTTCAAACTAGGCCTTATTAAATTATGTGACTCCCATGCTTCAGGTTTCTCTCAGGAGGGTAGGATAACTATGGGTTCAGTTATGGTCTTATGGATAAGATATTATATATAAAAATATTATACTCATTTTCATATTCACTTATGTCGGTGTTAAATTTAATGCTCTTTTTTTTTATATCAAATTTTGAAACACTCATATTTATATTTATTTATTTAAGAAAATCTAAATTGAACAAAAATTTCTTATACATAAACTTATTTGTCTAAATTTATTTATATAATTCCAAATTACAAGGAAAAAAAATTCTCAAATAACAACTATTATCATCTACGCAACAAGAAAAAGTCTTAAAAAATACTCATTAATTAATTTTAAATTTGATGACCAAAAAATAATTAAAATAATAATATGTTACTATATCACTTATTTTAAATTGAGGTGATCACAACAAAAAAAAAAGATGAGATATTAAGCAGCTAGCATGTTTTGTCAATATGTACAATATTTTAAAAATAAATTAATTTTATAATTCAATTCACTTACCATGGACGGTGGACGATTAGTATTGTTGAAACTTGAAGTTGAGAATAACACTTTATGGCTCTACATATATTTACCATTTCATTCAGTATTATTGGATCACTAATAAGATTCATGATTCTGAGAGCATCTAAATGGCTAATAAGATTCATAAATTAATGCCGCATTAGCCACAAAGGCCTCCGCATATAAATAATTGTCACGTAATGGAGACATTTGTGTCGGAATTCCCATAAAATGACCAATGACCCTCCCACTCCCACCCCCTCTTTTTCTCGCTATTAAATAGGAAGTGCAAAAGTTTTAAGGCAATAAGTATCAACATAGAATTATAATATTGGAAAAAAAATAAATGAATATCAATAAAAAAAAAACCTTTGTACAATTAATCTAATAAAATTAACCACAAATAAAAATTAATGAGTATATCAATAGTCTTTTTAGTCACAATGACAAACTCATCACCAATAAAGTGAAAATCTATTGAATATCAATAAAAATAAAACCTAATAAATAAGTAATGCAAACCAACTGTTGAGTATAGTTCATTCAAAGTTAGGGAACAGATGAGCAACGAGAGCAAGACAAACGGAGAATTTTGAAGTGAACTGTATCATTGAAATTGATGAATAAAGACACATAGAGTTGACTATTAATTTATAGCCTTTGTACAATAGACTTGGTAACTAAATAACAAAAGTAACCAAAAGTAAATAATAACTAAACTGATCTCTAATTCCCCTCCTTAAACTAAACAAACTATTCTTCTAATTCCCTTCCTCAAACTAAGTCAAGCACAGTAAGGGAAGCATCAACCTTCTAATTCCCTTCCTCAAACCAACCAACCTCCAGAAAGCAAGACATCCCAGTAAGAAAGCAAGGCATCCCAGTATCAATCATCAGAAAAACCTTTTATGTTCCTTTTCCATCTTAAGCATTAGGAGAAGCAACTATCAATTTTGTTTTAAGCCTGTTAAAGTACTTTAGCGATAAAGGCTTAGTGAGGACATCTGCCACTTTATCTATTGCTGGGACATGATTAACAATGAGCTTCCTTTCTAACACCTTTTTATCTTACAAAACAAAGATTAGCTCTGTGTTTTGGTGCAATCCACAATACAGCAAGAATAATAGAAAGAAATCACAGTAGAGCGCACAAAATGGAACTCGATAATAGGGGAACTGAACGGGATATATATATTAGCACGGGATTTCAGAAAATGATATAGGGAATTTAGCATCTCACTAAACTCTTAAGACTAAAGACGACCGACTCTCTCAGTAAAAACATATCCAAAAACATGGAGGAATGACAATCAAGGAACCAAGGGACTTGGTTCCCGCAACTTAAAGACTCCACAACTAACATACGTGGACAACAAAGGACAAATGAGTTGGCCAACCAAGTTAGAGTAACTAAATATTGTACATGAACATAGCAACAGAACTATAATAACACGTGGCATAAGCTAAAGTCAAACTTATTGTATCAATTTCCTCACTCTCGCTAAGCTTGACTCTGGCAAGTATATGATCTAGCTAGATCAACTTCCTTTCAATCTTATCCACAGTTGTATCACCCATTATAGCTCAATCTGCAGCCACCAAAGTCATGGCTTTTAAAAGCTTCTCTTCACACAACTTGTATTCCTCTTCGCCTAATTCACCATAAGGAACTACCAGAGTTCTTAAACCTGCTTCGGCACACTCCTTGATATGCACTTTTGGTCTCCACCTCAAACTATCTTTATGTGGGGGCAAGAGTATAAAAGAGAAGAACCTAACTCCCATAAGAAGCAAAACTGCAGGCGTGATCTTGGCAGCAACTCCCCATCCATATTTGTCATATATAAATTGATTTAGAAGCATCATTATGAATGTGGCAAGTCCAGTTGCATTTGAGAAATCACCCATAAAGGAAGTACATTCATTTGGGCTAGGAAATTGAGCTTTAAGATTTGAATTCCATGAAACCTCATTAAGATTAATGAAAATTCCATAAACAACCACCAAAGTTGAAAGATTTCTAATGTAATTCGAAGACACTCAGAACTTCAAGCTCTCCATTGTTCCCATTTTGAGCTTTTCCTTTTTCTTCTTGCTACATGTAGGAAGAGGAACAAAATTGTTCACCCACCAGTACAGGCAACAGATTGTAACTACCAAAAGCATCATAATGCTCATAATCCTTTTTAGAGAAATGGTCCAACCATCAACTCCAAGACTCGAGTTTTTTTTAATATTAGAAAAGTACTTCATTGTCTGGAGACTGCTTCTCTATGATTTGAAAGAAACTCGCAAAATATGAATGTGTTCAATACCACTGACTCTTTCTAGCCGCTGGTTGCATGTTATCCCCTTTACATCAGTTATCACCCTGGTAACAATTAGAATGCGCAAACTTCCCCAGAGATTATGTTCTACCAAAGGTAAATTTTTGCACACAAAACAAACACAAATAGAGGTATTATTCTTTTATGATGAAAATTTGTGAAATTCTCAATTCCAAAATAAAACTCCTTTAGCACGTCATCTGGGGGCTTCAAAATTTTCACCACCAATTATTTGCCAACAAAAAGACATCCTCTGTAAACATGATTACTACTGCCTTGGTTAATCACATTCTTCATTGAGAATGACAAGATATCATAAGCTAGTTTCTAGGCTTTTGTGGCTTCACCATTCTGAGCATATCCACATATAAGTCCATTCCAAACAACTATATCCCTCTCAGGCATGCTTTGAAACATCATGAATGCATATTGCATTTCATGAAAGAGCCACATAGCATCATCCATATGTTCACTCTGTGAGAGATCAGTAACAATAGTGGTTCATGTAAGGACATCCATATCATGGACTTCCTCGACCAATGCTAATGAACAGTTAACTAAGCCACACTCTGCATACAACTCTAACCAAGAAATAATGATGAATAAGTCAGAGAAATATGTGGGTTTGATTGTGGTTGAGTGAACTTGCGTTACTTCCATCAATTGCAAGTGAGATGCCCTTTCATTTAAAGTTATTGCAGAAGTATATTCATCAGCCAAAGTTCATTCTCTACACATTTGTTTATACAAACTTAAGCAGAAATCATCTGGTCCACATTTAGAGTAGTTAGAAAGCAAAGCATTCCACGTAATTAAATCTTCGTTAGGCATTTTAGTGAACACCTTCCTTGCATCCTTAATAACACCACAATCAAGAAAAGAAAGCTTATCACTAACCTTCAATACTTTTGTGGATTGTCCAGCAACGTCAAAGAATGCACCATCTCTCTCAAATTGCTTAAACACATTGGCTGGAATTTCATGGTCATCAATGTTTTGAATATTTGAAGTTCTTGCCTAACAAATACCCTTCTCATTCGCCTACCAAACCTCTTGAGCTTGCTCCTCATCAACGTCATCCTCCTTCTCTTCCCTGTTTTGAATCTCTGTTTCTTTTAAAAGATTCATGTTTTGACACCGGCAACGACTCTCTTTCCACTGAAGTGTTCATTTGTCTCTCGATTAGTAGATAGTCCTTATTTAACCTTCATTTCATCTCCTCCCAGTTCGATGCTAGTGACTGTCTCTCTGCCACACTACTCCACCACGCCCTTGCATGGTTCTTAAGTTTCATATGAGCATATCTTACCTTATAGTCTTTAGGAATAGCAAACCAGTCAAAGAAATCCTTTATTGTTGTGGTCTAGTCTTCCAATGTGTTGGGATCTAGCTTACCATGGAAGTCAGGCACCCCCACTTTTAGCCACCTCATGGTCTCGTCTTCCAAGGGTCCCTTGTTGTGCTTATCAGGTGGTCTAGGTTCTCAGTTGTTCCTTGAATCCTCCATTGCTCAGATATGGTGGTTCCTTTGTTCCAAAATGGTCGAGATTTAGGTGGTTTGTTGATAGAGATTGAACTGCTCGTGGTAGGTTTCATTTGCTACTGTCTATGGTCTTCGGTTGTGGGTTATCATCATTTTTGTTTTGTTCTGATACCAAATTGGTGCAATCCACAATACAGCAAGAATAATAGAAAGAAATCACAATAGAGCGCATAAAATGGAACTCGATAATAGGGGAATTGAATGGGATATATATATTAGCACGGGATTATAGAAAATGATATAAGGAATTTAGCATCTCACTAAACTCTTAAGACTAAAGACGACATACTATCTCTGTAAAAGCATAACCCAAAACATGGAGGAATGACAATCAAGGACCTAATGGACTTGGTTCCCGCAGCTTAAAGACTCCACAACTAACATACGTGGACAACAAAGGACAAATGAGTTGCCTAACAAGTTAGAGTAACTAAATATTGTAAATGAACATAACAACATAACTATAATAACATGTGGCAGAAGCTAAAGTCAAACTAATTGCATCATGTTTAGTCTCGAAATGAAGCACAGGATTAGTAGACATAGCTACAGTACTAAGGTTATCACACCACACTATTGGAACCATAGTCATTTTGACATATAATTCTAATAGAAAAAACTATAGCTATAGAATCTCTACAGTGGCACTTGCTAGGCTTTTGTATTTAGCTTTTGTGGAAGACCTAGACACAGTGTATTGTTCCTTTGAGCACCAAGACACCACATTTTTTCCAAGATAAACACAAAACCCTATTGTTGACCTCCTATCATCCACTTCACAACCCTAATCAGCATAAAAAAATGTAACCATATTTAGGGTTTGTGACTTCTTCAAAGTAATGCCTTGATCAATAGTGCCTTTTAGGTACCTAAGAATGTGCGTAACTACTTTCCAATGTTCATCAAGAAGCTACTGCATGAACTGGCACACCTTATTAACACTAAAAGATATCTCAGGTTTGATGATTGTTATGTACTAGAGTGCACCAACTACACTTATATATTCATGTGCATTGGTAATAAGATCTTCTTTATGAGCTATCAAGTAGAGTCCATTGGTAATAGGTGTAGGCAAATTGTTGGCACGATCATTCTTTATATTTTAGAACAAATCTAGAATATATTTCCTTTAATAAAGGAGTAACTCATCACTGTCAAGTTTCTTAACTTCAATGCCCAATAAGTAGTTAAGCTATCCTAAATCTCAAAGAAAAAGGTTAATTCAACAAAGTAATGAGTTACTGAATTTCAAGAGAGCTGCTGCCAGTGACTATGATGTCATCAACATACACAAGAATGAAAGTGGTAAAGACAGAAGTAAATTTAACAAACAGTGACTGATCAGCTCAAGATGATTGACAACCAAGGTCTTTGACAGAGTTTTGAAGTTTGTCAAACCAGGTTCTTGAAGCTTGCTTCAAACCATACAAGGCTTTATGCAATTTGTAGACAATTGGTTGATCTGTTGAGGTATGTTTCTCTTTAGACCTTGGAGGTAGTGTCATAAAAATCTCTTCTTGTACACACCATTAACGAATGCATTGTTAACATCCAATTGCCTTACTTGCCATTGCCATTCCATCTTTCCCCCTAACCCTTTCCTCTACCAGAGCCATTAGTATTACCTCTACCATGCTGCCTTTTGTTTTGAATATTGGAATTGCCATTTCTACCATTGTACTTAGCATGAGATCCCTTTTTGTGGGCTTGGGATGCATAATTGAAGTGAAATCAGCGAAATAAGTCTTTTGGGAAATTATACCTTCATGTGAGATAATAGTAGAATTGACATATCGCAAGGTTGGAGGAACTTCTCAAGATGAAATGACAGTAATAAAAAATTCATACTCATCTCCAAGACCATTCAAGATTGTTAAGTTCTATGTTTGACACTCTATGGCCTGCAGCTACTGGGGGATCACAATAATTCTTCATCTTTGTCAAATGTTCTCTCATTGAAAGATTGTCTTTCTTTAAGATCATCATTTATCTCTTGAAATGCAAAACCTTGGCAGCTGACTGAGAATTAAACATATTAGATAGTGTCCACACTTCATGAAAAGAAGTGCACCCTACAAGTTGGGGAAGAATTAAAGCTTGTACCAATCGAGGAAAGTAGCCAAGAGATTAACATATTATCTTGGCACTGATGAACACTATAGGCTGGATTAGGAGTCAGATTACCTTCTAAGCCAGCAAGAAACTTTGGAGAAACACTCTGAGTTTCAAAGATGAAACCCTCGAGTCCATGTCCTTTAATGGCATTTCTACTTGAAACCTCCATAAAATATAATTGTCTTCCTCAAGTCGAATTGTAACCATTTGGCTTTGGGACTGATAACGACCCTTACAATATCATCTGTGACGACTAAAATTGCAACATTCTAAGTTGTTGAAGTCAACAAACCTCCACACACATGGTTCTCTTGCATTGCCATTTGAAAAAAGGATCTTAAGCATGAACAACAGCTTTGATGAATAAAGATACATAGAGTTGGCTATTTATAGCTTTTGTACAATAAACTTGGTCACTAAATAACAGAAGTAACCAAAAGTAACTAACAGTAATAGAATAATAACTAAACTTATCTCTAATTATAAAATATGCAGTTTGGTATCGGGTTGTAAAGTTTTTGGGTAATAAAAGGACTAAACTGAAGCGTTTTATGATTTTATCTTAAGTACCTCGTCTATGTGGCTGACGAAGAGAAGACATGTGTGCTCTTTGTTAGCTATAAATATTCTGATGATTCAACAAAGAAGTGTTTGTAACCCTTATTTCGGGAGGATTTGGATCCATCATTTTCTTCTTAATTGGTCATTTTTTATTTATTGTGGCCGTCCATTAACAACCATGATGAACAAGTTAATAAAATATAAACACAGTACGTGTACTTTTAAAAAAAAAGTATAATTGTTCAAAAATAAATGGATGATCATAATTTAAATATGACCAATCATTGACTGATCCATTTCTGGAGTATTCATCTCAATTTCTTTATATAGTGGTTGGTTTGTTCTAATTCTAATTCCATAGAGAGAATTATTATTAGGATGAGTGAAACTACTGGTGTTTTTCAAGAGAAAGTCTAGGGAGATATATATCTGTAATGATAGTTAATTTTCAATTTCAACTAAGATTGATTATGTAGAAAAAGATTTAAAGGTGTCAATTTTTGTGAACATCATTGCATCTTATCAACCCCAAGAACACTATTGATTATCAATGTTTGTGAGAATGATAATTATGCTAGCTAAAGTAGTCAAATCCACCTATAGAGCGTGGATAGGAGTTTTATTTAGGAGATTATTGGTGCATAGTAGATATAGAAAATCATTCTGGAATTTCCTTTTTCATCGAGCGAAACATTTCTTGTTTTCCTTACACCGTTTTCTACCTTAAGCAACAGACAAATTTTACATGCTCAAGAAATCCTTACACACATAATTACCCAATAAAAATAAGCCAACTCATTTAATGTTGCACATAAAATGAGGCTGATTATTTACTTTTAAATGAATTAGCTTATATTTATTTGATTATTGTGCATGAGGTATATAATATGTGTGTAAGAATTCTCAAGAGTAAGAAAATGTGCATTCTCTAGCCACTTATTACTATTTCAGTCCTAGTGTCTTGCTTTTAGATTATTTGAGGTTTTTAAGGGATGACATATTCCTAGATCCAAAAAAGCCTTTATTTAAATTTCTAATTAAATCTTAAATTAGCCCAATCATTTGATTACAAACTCTAATTTTTTATTATATTTACTTCATTAAATAATAAAATAAATTATAGCTACATCTTCTCTAGCACTGTCAATTTTAAACCTGACCCGACGGGCCATCTCGTTTTTGGAGGGTTAAGGTCGGGCTATCAAGGCCCGAATTTAAGCGGGCCTATAAGGGCCAGGCCTATTCGGGCTGAGCCAATAAGGGCTTAGCACGCTGGCCCAAATTTTTTTTAATAATTTTTTTATCATAAATAGTATATAAATTAAACAACTTATCTTTAAATTTACATCTATTTATATTAATTTTTTATCCTAATTAGCATATGAATTAAACACATTTTTTATAAATTATTTACAAATTTCTTTTTATCATAGTACTGTATTTAATTACTTGGAATATCTTAACCTATCTAAATCACATCATTTCTATTTAAACAACTACGTTTCTACTGCTGATTACATACAATGTTATCTAGGGATCCATTATTAATGTAGACAGTACCCAATTAATGTATATATATATTCGTTCAATTATTTGGTTATAACTTATAAGTTCAAGTTTTTATTATATGGTTTAATTTAAATGGTACGATATTGAATAATTAGGGTCAATATATATGTTGCACCATTATGACTTGTTAAAACTTCTTAAATATAATAATTATGTCATATAAATCAATACTAGGTATTCATAACCAGTTTAAGCCATATATTTCTATTTTAATTATTTACAAATTTCTATATTTTATGATGAGAATGGAAGAAATTAAAGACACCAAATAATATTGGTTGCAATTTGATTAATTTAGAATGTGTTTATTGATTTTTGTAAGTAATTTTTGTATTTTATTATTTTTTAATTTTTTAATTAGGCTATTTTAAGTTCGTTTAGACCCTGAAACCCTGGAGGGTCGAGTTAGGGCTTTCAAATAAGGGTCCGACAAAAAAAAATCTAGCCTGACCTATTTTTCTTGTAGTTCAAAGAGGACCAGGCCAGCTCGTTTTGACAGTGCTAATCTTCTCATTCCTATATTAGTTTAGTTTCATGACCCATTCCTTGAAAAACCAACCACAATCTCACGTGGTCCAAAATTTAAAAAATTAATTGGTTTTGACTTTTGAGTTAAAATGGAACCAAAGCGCAGCCCAAAAACCCTAATCACTAGGTCTATTAAAAAGGTAATACTTAAAGCATAAGATTTCTAATATTTCTTCAATGCATTCCATGTCCCTAGTCTATTTAATTAGCTGTTTGTTTAGGCAAAATACATAAATTCCCGTTATGATTCGTGTACACTTAGCCTTTGCAATTAATATACGCTGACCTTTGGGGTCCTTCTACCATAAATGAAAATGTATTTTTTTATCTATAAAAAAAAGTAAATCAAAAAGTAAAAAAATTTGTTTAAATCAATCAAGAAAGGCAAACTGAAAGACTGTCATCAAATCTTCCAAAGTCAAAAAAATTTATTATAAAAAAGATAAAACCATGAAAGAAAAAAAAAAAGGAGTGAGAGGCTACCACTAACAGTTGTTAGTGGCAGGCCCGAATAAACTTTCTTGTAGAAGCAAAATGGGGAAGAATGAGAAAGAATGAGAGAGTAAAAGGAAACACAAAATAAATAAAAATAAGCAACAAGATAAAAGTAAGAAGCAACAAAGAGACAAAAGTATCATTTTCATTATATTATTATCTATCTATGCTTAATACTAAAACAGTAAGTCTTTTAAGGAGATTTACATTTCTCACTTTAACGGATTGACACTTGTTACTTTATAAGATTGACATTTATCACATTTATCATCTCATTTATTTTACTCATTTCATATTTTTTCTCCTATTCAAATTATTTATATTATCTTTTTCCTAACAAGAAGAATTTTAAATTTTTTTTCTTTTTTTTGGTTTCATTCTTGTTCTATTTTTGGTAATCTCTTTGATAATTTATTTGATATAAAAATAATATTTGAATTTTATTAGTCATGTTGCTCTATTTTTGGTAATAACTTTTATTATGGTTTTCTTTCCTGTTATTGTTTCTTTTTCAATTCATTCTTTACCTTTTATTTTTCATGTTTTATTTTTCATAATTTCTTTTATTATTATTATTCAATTATTGAAATAATAAGCCAGATTTAACGCAAACCAATAATTGGAACATATATGCAATAAAGTTTTAGATTTTGTGATGATTAAATATATGTAATAAATAAGAAATTGTCTAAAGACTTTTTTAAAATATATTTTAATTAAATCAATAGAATAAAAGTTATGAATTATCAATTATATCTCAAAGATCATTATACCATTGTACTGCTCTATTTATATGATGCAATTTTTCAATTTTTCATCTTCATTGGTTCATCCTTCTTTTATTATTATGCTTCTGTGGCCACTCTAGCACTCAAGCCTTCATATGTGGTGAATCTACTAGTCATTTTTTTGTGGGTCTATTTCTAATTTGCTTTTATGGATATTGTTTTGCTCATCTATGTTGAATTTGTGGACATTTCTCTAACATATATGTGTAATTTTTTTTTTTGTTGAGTTTGTCTATTTAATTAGCTACTTTCGACCCTGACTTCTTTAGCAATGTGATATTTTTCTGTAGTAGTTGAAGTATTCAATCGAGTGATTGTTCGCGCACCAAGTATTACCATTTTCTCTCTATTTTTCTTTTTCCTTAAAAAAAATTTGGATATAACAATCATTTTTAAGAAGACAAATACATTTCTTATATTGGGGGATTTATTGCTTGGGGTCCAAGGATATTCTATTTCCTTTCTTTTTCAATTTTCAAATTCTTTCCTTTCAATCTTCGTCTCCCTCCGGTTATCAAAGTTTTAACCATTCACCTCTTACATTTACATGTTATTTATGAAAAATGACATCACGGATTGATGATATATCTAATATAAGTCATCTTATATTATCTTGAAGAATCAATGCTAGGGTTCTTCAAACGTAAATTATGGCGGGTTATGATGATCCTACCAATTTTAATTCTATGCAAATGGTGTTACAAGACCAAAAAGTTAGCTCTTATCTTTGTTACTCATGTTTTACAAATTACCTAAAGATTGTAAAACAACAATATGGTTATGTTTTTTTGGTGTGTGTGTTATTATGATTGTTTTGATGTTTATAATTTTAAAAAATATGAATTGGTCATTGAGATGCATAATAACTTTATACTTTTTCAGGTTTATAGCTTATTACAGTTTTAATGATAATGAAATAATTAAACTATGAAGAAATTGAAATAGAAATGGAGAGAGAAGAGGAACCACTTCTAAAGAGTTTTATTTGGAAAGAAAAATGAATAATACATAGTGCATATGATACTGACATTAATTCTTTGGATAGTACAAGCTAATACATCCAATCTTATACGGTATTTGACTTGCACAAAGGATTATATTAGGTTAGGTTACAACTTTTTATACGGTGATGAATACGGGGGAGAGGGGTGGGATAACACTATACGATAATCATCATATAATACTACACCGCTAGTGCCACCACCACCATGACTACCACCATCATCACTACTACCACCATGTACCGCCCCATCACCACCCTACTACTACCATTGTCACCATCACCACCATCATCACCACTATCTCCACCGCCCCACCATCATCGCCACTGCTGCTGCCACTACCACTACCGTCATACCACTATTATATTATATAATCTTACATATTATACGTTATTGCAACAAACACATAATATAATTATGTTATCCAATCCATTATGTTATACGTTGTCACAACAAACACATGATAATATAAAAGCTTATAGTTGGATAACTTATACAATACTATCCAGTATCTTATCCTATGCGGCGCACTAAACGGGGCCTAATTGTACTGTTCACTTATAAGATGCACCATTACAGCATTCTTTAAGTTGTATAATTTTTTAGTTAAAACTTTTAAGTAATTCAATTACTATTATTTGTCTTACAAATGAATTTATTACTATTTTACTTTTTTGTTTTCGTTATGTTAATTTTTATTATTAATCGATACAACCGTACATTATACGGGTTCTCTACTAGTAATATACTAAAAGAGAGCATGCTAGCATATGAAAAGCTAACAATTGTCACTCTCATGAACTTTTTCCCCTCCAAAAATAAAAGCTTAATAGAATTATTATATATAAAAATTGAATAAGTGATATACAGATGGGGATCATACTATAATTTTGAAAATTATAACTACTATAAAATTAATTTATGTTGAAAGCTATTAAGATAAAAAATGATACCACAATCTAATTTTGAAAATCACAACTAATATATAAAACTAATTTCTATCCAAAACTATTCAAGTAGAAAAGGATCATAATCTAATTTTGAAAATCACAACTAATATATACAACTAATTTTTATCCAAGAGGACCAAGACTATTCAAATAGAAAAGGATCACAAACTAATTTTGAAAATCACAACTAATATATCTAAAATTCATAAGATAAATATTTTTATAAACTAGGTCTTTTTATTGATTAGAAATTTAAATCTTTGTTTCAATTCAAGTACATACTTGCAGTGTGATAGGTTGAGTTTTTGTGACAATATTGAAATGATAGAATAGGTTGATTGAATGGTGCATGGTGCCGTAAATGGATGATTTAAGTTTCTTTGATTATTGTCATGCATTGGTATATTAGATAGAAAAATGATTTATCGTTTATTTATTACTTTCACTTTGTATGCTCCATTCTTCCCATATATTATTACATTTTTTTTAAAAATTTCTTTCCTAATATTTACATTTTTACCTTCTCTACTATTGGTGGACTATCTTGAAATAGCCGATTCTCTCCCTCATTATAGTTTGAAATGGAAAACTTGAAGCTAAGTTTTGCCCTTGATGCTCTACAATTTATTCCTTTTGACTATTATTTTGGCTTGGTTTCAGGGTTATTTGAAGAATAAGGTAGGAAGAGAAAAGTAATGACAAAATTTGCTAGTATTTAATTATTTACTTTTTAGGGATGCTCCTCTTAAAAAGTAACCCTCATCTCACAAATCTCACAAAATGTCTCTTTAACCAATTAATGTCACGCCCCACTTTCGAACACTTAATTGACGTAAGAATATTACCGTTTAGATAAACCTACCAACCTATGGGACTTGTACATTTAATTCAACAAAACCAATTATGATTTGAATATATAAACAAAATCTCAGTTTAAAACATAAGAAATTTTTTCATCATATTTAAAAAAATTTAGACAGAGTTTCCCTTGAAATATTGATTATCCTAGAGTAGAAACAGTAAAAACTACAAGGTGAACAAGCCCATCATTATTCAAACGGCCTCCATGGCCTAAATAACAATCAGATAACTTGTCCATCATGAACTGCATATACTAATTACACTCAACCATGCAATTTTAGCTACAGACCATGAAAATTACTCAAAATGCAAAAAACCTTATCCAACATTATCCACTAATTCCAAAAGCATACTCCACTGCCATTCAGGGTTTGCCTACCAAATTAATCAGCAGACCCAAAGGGTTTAAGCGGAGCTAAAGATGGGTCACTAGTAGCTTGATATGAAAATATTAGAATTTGAAGGGGTGAGTCATACCAACTCAGTGAATGGAAGAACTACTTATCAAAAGATACATAAACTACCAAAAGCAGTGTGAATTATCATCAAAATTTATCATAAGTAATAATACTACTTTAAACACATAGGTGATATAAACAAGATATAATGACTTTTACATAATACACATTACTCTGAGAAATAAGGTAAATTGAATATCAAATCATAAAAATAAGAATAACTTATAAAGTTATCTCAGGTGGAATTTGAAGTTTAAAATAACCCACTGAAATTTACAAAGTAATAGGATCCATATTAATTCAATGGAAAAATCCAAACTAAGAACTAGTCATCCCACTCCAGAAAAATGGTCTCAACTAGAGGGGTGACCTAATCTTCATCTTTGGAAACTGCACTCACCAAAGAAAATATTCAATCAACCGCTTCCTTCTGAAACTTCACTCATGTGAAGGAACTATCCAATTTAACATCAATCTTCAGCTAGGAACTGCACTCACTGACGGAAATTACCCTATACCAGGAATTGCCATCGATTGATAAAAGTTGTCACCTAGATGCACCTAGTGATTCTACCACAACTTTACTATGGATCCTAGAATAAATTTTTAAATTCAAATTTGAAATCTTTCACAAATCACACCTTCCCATGAACACTTTGGGAACAACTCATAATTTGAGAAAAATATTAAATTCATGTATATATTTTATTTTATTAAAAAATGTCCCAAATCATGCTTAGATAATATAAATAAACCATAATATAGAATTTAAAACTTCAAACATCTAGAGATAAGTAGATATCCACTCACCAATGCAAAATTTGGAGACTTAGTATTCAAGTTCCACAATTATTTCCTCTTCAAGACTGAATTGATTCCAACGGGTTTGTTTTAGAGATCTATATGTGCATAAATATACACATAACCTATTAGTATATTAAATCTATCACCATTTTTTTCTATTATGACACTAATAACTAAAAGAGAAATTGATTTGCATAACTATGATTTTGGGTCCAAACTAGATTTGGAAATGAAGAAATTTACGAGACAATCAATGGTTGAAACGCTTAGGTTGCCAAAATTCCCAAGAAAGGAAACACTTTCTTTGAAAAGTAAGATCCTATTAGTTTAATTAGAGCTCTGGTCAAAATTATAGTTTCTTTATACCAAGTACTTCAAAGAATTTCCTTAACCTGACTAGCAGTTGCAAAATCTACCAATGTAGAAAGTGACAACCTAACAATACTTGAACAGGGATGGCATCACGATTTAGCCTCAAAACTCAAAATCAAGAGTCCATGAAATCATTTGGGGAAAAACCAATTTATTGAACCTACAACCCACCCAACATAAATCAATCCTCAAAAATTGAAATACAACATTGTTCTTGCTTCATTATTAATGAAAAAATGGTAAGTAACTCACCTACCCAAAAATGACGTTGCAACCAGTACAAACCCAACAAGTTGGGCTCTATGAACGAACCCATAATCGTTCCAAATTGAGGTTTAGCCGAGAATTAGATTGCTAAATAAACTTTGCAAACTCACTAGTTAGGCGGAGTAGTGTTCCTATTAAATCTTAATTCAAAAAGAAATGATTCACTCCCCTAGAACAGAGGCATTATTGCGAATGAAAAATATGTAGCAGCTAACAGCAACAAAAAGGAATCATCATGCACACTACAATGGTCAGACTCTGATTAGAAGTAGAAGGTGGTTGGGGGACGGAGAAGGGTGATGATAATCGCTCACGAATAAGAAGAAAATGAGAGGAAATTTCGGTGGTGTGGGATGTCACAATGCAACTGTCGGGAAAAAGGCATTGTGATGACCAAAAGGCGACAAAAAAAAAAACATAGAAATTAAAAATGGAGTTGCCACCAATTAATTAGAAGAATAATTGGGATCCTTTAAAAACTAAATACTGGCCCTTAGAACCAGAAGATAGGTTCAAAAGTCTAATTACATGTGAAGAAGGTGTTAGGCACCCCACAACGTCCATTCTTAAGAATGTTTATCCTAAATTATTTGTGTTTAAAAATTTAATATATTTTAATTAATCATTTTTTATTATCACCATATAAATAAAATAAGACACGAAAGAACCAGACCCGTCTTACTGTGTAAGTGCCTACGTACCCTTAAAGGGATCAAGGTCTACATAATTTGAGTAATTTTGATTAGAATTCGCCTGGGAATGATATATGATCCCCTCCATGGTAGAAGCAATTTCATATGGTGTGAGAGAATAACTCTTCACATAGAATTTTAGGAAGAAGTAAAGACAATATAAGAAAATAAATTTTCACTTATAACTTAACAGGATGAGTGATTAATTCTTTATATAATGTTTATCAAAGAATGAGATAATATGAGAAAATGAAATTTTACATATAGCTCAATACTACGAGAGAACAATTAACTACATAATGTTCAAAAGAAGATGAAACAATATGGAAAATGAAATTCTACATAAAGCCCAATATTAAGAAAACAATTTTTCACATAATATTTGAAGGAAGTTTGGGATCATGTACTCTGTGTCAAAATTTAATTTTCAAAAACTTTGGGGTAAAACTGAAATTTTAGAGCTATTTGGGGAAAAAAGAAAATTTTGAAAGTATTAGGGTCAAAATAAAATTCTTCAAAGAGTTGAGGCCAAAATTAGATTGTCATGATTGCCTTGATATTTCTAAAAAGGGCTATAAAAGGATAATATGCTTTTTTTGAAAATCCAAAAATACTTGATTGGGTTATTGGACCCATTTTGTAAAAAGTCCATTAGTTGATTTACAAAAAAGAAATTTCTTCAATTGGGTCATTTATGTATTTTTGGTGGTATGGGCCTTAGGAATCCCAAATAACTTAAACTTTATTTACAAAGAAATAAAGAATGTATCCCTTCAATTTCATCACGGTCCTAAAAAAATTGTTATTTTACCTTTAAGTAATTTCCCTTGCTAGTGCAACGAGGTTTAAAAACAGGAAAACTCTATGCTAGTTTGGGGCGGTAGCCAGCTACAAGTATTTTTATTTTATTTTTTTAATTTATTTTTATTTTTTAATATTAATACATTATTATTTACATCATATATTTTTTAAAGAATTTTTTAAAACGTTTTTGTATTTTTGAAAAATATTTTATATTTATAAATGAATAGTGTTAAAAAATTTATTGTGAATAGTATAAAAAAGATAGAAAAAATTCTTAAAAAAATTTTAAAATATTTTAAAAAATTCTCAAAAAATTATATGACCTAAATAATAATTAATTAATGTTAAAAAGTAAAAAAAAATTGAGATAAAAAATCAAAAAAATATATGATTTTGATGCCGAGGTTCCCTACAGCCCCATTTTTGGGGGTTGTAGGAGAGTAACTCCCTTAAAAACAATATACTCCAAACCAAAACAATAAATGAAAATATGAATACAAATAAGAAAATAAATGAATGAATAAAGGGAATTATGAAAGGAACCAAATAAATGCATGAACCCATCACCTAAAGTAGCTCAAACCAGGTAGAGGAATAAGACCCTGTTTATTTGAGCTTATTCTAAAAATAAGTTATTTTTTTTCAAAAAATAATACATTCTTATAAAAATATATCTATTTGTTTGAACTTATAGAAAAAGAATAGGTTAATGAAAATAGAAAAAACCTCCTATAAAGAGAAGATAAAAGTTGTTACTTCTCCTGATAAGGAAAAAAATAAGAAGAAAGAGAAACTTTAATCTCCAAAATCATTCACCATTCTTTAAAAGTTCTTATTAATTATTGCATTCAAACACAAAATAACTTTTCCTTAAAAAAAAATCATTCTTCTTGTAGGAGAAAGAGAAAAAATATTCTCTAATAAACTCAAACAAACATGCCCTCGAAATAGACAACCATGACGGGGTATACCAAATTACAGACTAAGGGTATTCACTATCTCCAGAAACAAGGCATTAACAAGTCCAGGGACACGAAATTAGAATTAACTCCAAATCGATATATTTTTTAAACCAGAAACCGATATCAATTTCGTTTCATCAGACTAGCCCATTCAAAACAGTAACCAATTTTGAATCAGTTAATATACAAAAAGCCATGAATAATTATAAATCCCCGAATTAATGCCTCAGACCCGTAGGGTAATTTCAAGCTTATCAAAATTACCAAGTAAGAAACAAGAATCGACTTCAACTGATCAGAGTTAAGTATCTGAGACTAGGCTCCCTCTATTTCACAAACTAAACATCCAGATTTGAACCAATGGATGCAAAATCCCCAATGAGCATCGTTTAGCTCATGAAATTACGGACTTGGACCCGAAACAAACTCTATACAGATTTGAACTACCAATACCTTCCAAAGCCAATGTAAACTTTAACCCAGATGAATGAAGCTAATGAGTGAAGACAAATCATTAGCATTTTTCGGCCAAATTACAGTCAAATTAAAATCAAACTCACACAAGATTGACTACTTCCACATTTGAACTAAAATAAAGTTAAATCCTTCAGTTAATAGAAGAAAACTTGAGATGAAGAGCATGAGTCATAAGTTAAAAGGATTGCCAATCAACAAAACTTAAACACTTAGATTAGATCAATAAGACTTAAACACTTAGATAAAAAAAAATTTGACTTTAAACTAAAAACAAAACATGCCTTCCTAGCAAAAACCAACTAAATCCGGAACACCTCGCCCTCACCAACCTTGAATGCTATGAAGTATCCCTTTGCCAAATCTCCGGTCATTTCTCCCTTTTTCGTTAATGTACCATTTTCATTTATAAGTGACGGAAGACCCCTCTAACTAGTTCATCTGGCACTACCAGCAAGGGTAGGCACGGCCAAGGCTGAACTTGTCGCGCCTAGCCTTCAAAGATGTGGGTTGGAGTAGAGAGACAGGGAAGGGAGCAGGCGCCGCTTCGCGCAGACAAAGACACAAACACAGACGAAGTAAGCATAGCGTAGCCGAAAATCTGAGCATATAAGGGGGGACCAGCGGCTGGAAGTCACAACGAAAAGGCTAGGGAGCAGATTCTGCAGATGAAATAGCGAGTGTGATGGCTGCGGGAGCGTGTAGAAATGGGGAAGAGATAGAATAGGGGGGCCAACGTGCAGAGGAGCAGAGCGGGGAAAAAATGTGAAGGATGCACCGTTGTGATTAGGTTAAGTGAGGTGAAGGGATTTCGCTGGGTGTGGACCGAGTTAATAGGCTGCTAGAAGTTAGGTTGGGGCTTGTGGGTGTGTGGATTGGGTTGAAGGCTTGGAGAGTAGGCTGGGTTGGGTCACCAAAAATAGGTGGTAGACAAAAAAAAAATGGGGTATTGGGTTTCTTTTTGTAATTTTCTTTTATAAATGAAGTTTCCTATTTTTTGTATTTTACACATTTTTTAGTCTTTTTAAATTTTCAATTTTTTTTCTATTTTCTCTCTCTCTCTCTATATATATATTTTCTTTTTTTTAATAGCATTATCACTTTTCGCATTTTTTTTCATTTTTTTAAAATTATATATATATATATATATATATATATATATATATATATTAAAATTCACCAAAACAAAATCATGTATTTACATGGGAGGCACCGAAAATGGAAGAGGAGGAAGTGAACAGTTTGTTCTTTCTTTCCGGAGCCCTTTGGACTAGAGATTTAGCAAAATTCTCAATTCTTCTAAATTGCTACCTCATCTCTATGCAATACATATATCGTTTTTTCCAATTCCCCTTTTATATTTATATATGTTTTTTGAACTACAATGTTAAGGCATTACAATCAATATCACTTATCTCGTCTCACTTACATCGTCCCACTATATATTGATTGAAGAAAAAAGTATTTTATGAATTTTGTGAAAATTGTTTTTGTCAAATGAGTATTCCTCATTATTTTTCATGCTTGTTATATCAATACTTTTCTTTCATGCTTAACCAAACTCTCGGCTAATATATTCAGATTTTTTTTTCTAAACTTTCATGTAATGTTTGTGCAAATTTTCTAAAATTTTGTTTCTCTTTATGCCTTAATTTGTTGCAAAGGAGACTAATTTTATATTTGTACATTAATCATATATGGTGTGTTTGGATCACACTAAGTGACATTTGTTATTTAAGTTTTGATGCTACCATATTTCAAAAATTATTTATTGGAATTTTGAATAATTTAATTGCTACCAAGTACTGCCGCACATGCATTGGCCACTTTCGGCAAAGACTTTCCTGATGAGATGTATTGGCTTGATGACCCTCCAGACTTCCTTGATAATTCTCCTTTTTTAGCATTTTGATGCCTAATAAAATGCTTCATTTCTTATCAAAAACAAAAAATAAAAAATGTAAGTGAATAATTATTAATTTAAAAAGTTAAAACCAATCCTCCTCACCAGTTATTCTCTTCATGTTACCTCCGTGATTTTTTTTTAAAAAAAAGATATTTCAGTTAAGGATAAGTCTACAATGCTCCAAATATTTTTTGGGCCTTGCATGCTCCAAAAATTTCGCCAATAAAAGTACGACATGTGGCATGACTACTTACTACAATAAATTTTGAGATATTTAATACTATTGTAAAAGGTAATTTCATAAATGGATGAATATTTTCTATTTACGTAAAAATATAGGATTGAAAAATTTTATATCATGTCTTCAAATATTTTGAAATACATTATTGCTAGCTTTCGTACTTAAATTTTTTTAATTTGTTTATAAATTTTCTAATCTATTTAGGTACAATCTTCAAATTAAAATAAATAAATAAAATATAATTCTGGCCTTTAATTATTAAATATACCATGCATAATAACGGTACGTGACTAGTGTTTTCATACTTTTTTAAAAATTAAATAGTAATTTAAATATTTTTTAGGGTAAGACCCATTTCTTGTCCTTTAGTTTTGCCTAGGATTTCAATTTTGTCTCAAATCTCTTTTTTTCAATTTTTTCCTTAAGTTCAAAAAATTATGCAATAATTTCCTCAGCCCAAACACTGTCTACTTAAATAATTACGAATTAATTCTATGTGTATCTAACATGACCAATTTTTTTTTAACGCAGTAAACTATGCTGAAGTGGGTACTTGACCATAACTTGAAAAAAAAAAATCGCAGTCGTTTTACTTTGAAGCTGTAGGTGAGTTTCTTTGAAAAAACCCTCGATAGATTTGGGGATGAAGAATCAAAATGGTAGAATTTTAGATGCCTAATGCACATCAGGCACAAGCATAGTTCACTGCATTAGAAAAAAAAAATTGGCCACGTTAGATATATGTAGGATTAATTTGTAATTGTAAAGTACACCGTGTTTGAGCTAAGGAAAATATTGTATGAATTTTTGAATTTAAAGAACAAAATTGAAACAGAAGAAAATAAGACAAAAATGAAATCTGAGACACAGTTAAGGGACAAAAAGTGAGTTTTATTCATCACATATTTTCAAATTTTGTAGTAACCATATCTAATGAGAAGTTACAAATCTTCAAATAAATGAAATAAATACTAATTATTCATTATTATTTTAAATAATTAGAATTAAATTTTGAGACATAATTACCCAAAAACTTAACTAAGATCACGATATTAAAACTTTCAAAGTCATATATAATAATATAGATTAGTGACTTTTATTTTTTTATATTTTAAATGTATTTGTTATAATTAATTTAATTTGTATGAGATAACTATTACATCAAAACCTGTAAAAGCATATTCATTCCATTGTCCCATTATTCCTTAAAATATGAAAATATCCATCCAACTTTCACAGTTTTTTATGAAGTATTTTTGTTAGATCAAATCCATATATAACAGTATAGTTTCAATATTATTGATATTTGTTATAAATATGGTTATTATACTAATTTTGACAATATCAAGTTTGAGAATTGTGTAACGTGTTCGAACAAGCCACCCCTAATACATCTTTCTTTCCATTTCATTATACAGGACAGGTTTGAACATTAAATAAAGAACAAAGTTGAGAAAAAACTCATGACTAATTAAAGAGTAAATCTTATCAATGTATTGTGCTTTTGATAAATGAATTTGAATTTAAACAATTATGAAAAAATTACAAATTAAAAGTTTAATATCTTAATCCTCATAATGTATTTATTAAATATTAGCAATTTTTATGAATCGAACTTCCTTTATTGGACTGGAAAAAAACTTTCACTGAGTTAATTCGCTTTTAAAATGTGAGACATTAAAAAATTTATATGGGCTACGATCAATTAAAAGGGCCAGGTGATGCATATTTACTAATTTTTAAAAAATTGAATTAAAGATTGAATGGAAAAAAAGAGTGGTTGATGTCTAGTGGTTCGAATAGAGGTCTGGAATTAAAAATATATATCTTAATAAATATATTATAATATAATATTTTTAAAGTTCAACATGCATTGATATAATACTTAATAATTCAATTTATATTAATATAAAATTTAATTTTTTTTAGAATAAATTATAAAAACACTCAAATTATTTGCGATTAGTTTTTATGATTTTTTTCAATACATTTTTAGGCTTAAGTAATTTCAAATAGTCTTACAACAAAGAAATAATAAGATAATTGGTTGTGCTCCCTTCCTAATAGTTGTACTAATTTTAAGCAGTGGTAAGTAAGAATTTTCAATAATGGTTGAGGGTTCGAATTCGTGTTCATCGAAAAATCATTTATTTAGTTTTCAGTAAAAGGAGATTTTATTAAGAAAAACGTTTTCAATGGTAACCAATATTCCTTCTCTTTTTAATTAGTTTTCTTAATTTTTTTTTTACATTGGATTGCATTTTTTGATACTGTCATTAAAATATTACACTAGTTTCTTCATTGTTATGGAACTTCAATATAACATTAATAATACTAAAGTGTTTTTCATTTCTCAATTTTCAAATTAACCTTGTGAAGTTTTCATTGTTCTAAACATATTTGGTTCCTAAATCCTTTGGTGTAACATAAATTAAATTAAATTAAGAAAGGAGAAGGATATATTTTTTCTACAAAACACATTATAAATTTAAATAATTAATTATAATTGTTAAAGAATAAATTCTATTTTTTAATTCTAAATCGTATAATTTAAATTATAGAATTTGAAATTCAAAATCCATGTCCTAATTCTCTACATAACCCAAATATGAATTTAAAATTCTAAACCAATTCTAATTCTAATAGACTTGGAATTAAAATTATAATTCTCAGTATTAATTCTAATTCCAGGATACAAATGGAGCCTAAACGTAATTCAAATAAGAATTATTTAAGAAATTGAGTAAAATTATTTTTATCAAAATATATGATCAATTTGTTATGTTAAAACAAATTACATTATATAAATTTTCATTCTTTTCATGTACTTAAAATTAATTATAAAATGTAATAATTTTGATTTTTTATATTAGTTAACTTTTATATAAAAAAATTATAGTTAACATTTATTTATCTTTTTTTAATTTATTGTTACAAAATATTTTTCTTATTCCACAATTACCATAACAAAAGTCTATGAAATTGATGGTAAATATTAATGTTCTAAAAATTAAAATTGTCATTAAATTTAATAGGTGAACTATTCATGACTTATGATCGAACCGGTAATTAATATATATATATATATATATATATATATATATTTATTTATTTATTTGCTTATATGTATGTATATTTTGTTAAAAATATATAAAAAAAATATATATATATGTATTTATATTTTTATATAAAATTTTACTAAGAAATTTGATAATATATAGAAATATATAATTTTAGTTAAGATTAATATATTTTATTGAGAATGAATTTGACTTTCAGTATTAAGAGATATAGTATATAAGTATAGGTTTCATTTGGACAAGGTAACAAATTGTCCCCTCACAGAAAAAAAAAAACAAAAAAAGAGGTAGCAAATTGTCTTAGTGGTTGCACGCTATCTTGGCAACCTCATCGCTGAGGTTCAAAGTTGAACCGTATCAGCGCAATTATGTAGTAACTTCAAATAAAAAAAGGTGAGAATGCCCACTTGGTATTTTAAAAAAAAAAATTTATAATTTTTTTGATTTTTATAATTTTTTTTACTTTTTAAAATCAAAGTTTTATATCATAAATTTTTTTTAAAATTTTTAAAGATGTTTTTGTATTTTTTGCAGAATTTTTTAAGTTACAAATAAATAGTAAAAAAAATTATGGATAAATAATAATAGAGATGTAAAAAAAATTCAAGAAAAAATGGAAAAATATTTTAAAAAATTCTAAAAAAAATATATAAGATAAAAAATACTTAATTATTTTTAAAAAGTAAAAAAAAAAGGGGTGAGGGTGGTAGCTTAGAAATTTTCATAAAAAAAATTTAGTTGATATTTTTAGTAATTAATGTTTAAAATAAATTTTAAAATATTTAATTGAAAATATTAAAATATATTTATTATTTCAATTTTATTTACTTACATATTATTTTATGTTTAGAATAAATTAATTATTTTTCACCACATAGGCAAACATCAAATTGCCCCAATGGCAAAGCTAACGTTGGAAATTAGAGGTATCACGAAATGATTGATGATTAAAATACAAAAATTTTATAAAAAATAAAATTGTTATCAGTTAATTAAGAAAATAATTAAAATTCTAAAAAAAACAAAAAAAAATAGATTTTCAAGCCAAAAGGGAAGTTTGGGAATCGAATTACGTGTGGAGAATATATTACAGACCCTAAAACATGCATATCCAAGGATGGTCACCCATAATTGTTTGTACTTTAATTTTATCATATTTTAATTGTTTTAATTATCTTTTTATTAATGTGATACAAATAAGATGAAAGATGAAAGATAAAAGAATTAGACCTACCTTATTGTATAAAAGTCTACATATTTCAATAGGATCAAAGTCCACGTAATTCGATATTTTGTTTTGATGTGCTTAGGATGAATATATGATCTTAACCTTAAGACAGAAAATATTTTGGTTTTGCCTATGGTAGATATATGATTTCAACCCTAAACCAGATAGTATTTTAGTTTTACCTAAGATTAATATTTGATCTCAACCCTAAGACGATAATATTTTAATAAAATAATGTGAAAAAATAAATATTTACTCAAAATCTTTTAGAGGTTAGGAAGATGTGAAAGGATAAACTTCCACCTAAAGCTTATGGATGAAATAAGATAATATAAACAAATAAATCTTCATATAAAACTTAGACAATATGAAAAAATAATTTTTCATATATTATTTGTAAAAAATTAGATCGATAGAAAAAATAATTTTTCATGTAAAATTTAAGACACTATTAAAAAGCAATTCTGTATATAATATATAAAAAAAAAATGATGACCTTTGAAATCACCATTGAAGGAAAAAAGATAAAATTTATAACCTTATTACTTAACCCACGTTCTTTTCTTACTTATTTTGGGTCTTTGAAATTCTCTTTAAAACTCTCATTTACGCCTTTTAAAATATTTTGGTTAATGAACCCTTTGAACTCAAATTGTTTTGAAGGATGTGGTATATGAAATTCAAGACTTGAATTCCATGACCCTCTTTTAAAATTAAATTAAAATTTTAGACTTCTTTAAATGGGCCTTAAGACCCCTTTTCATAACATTAGTTTTTGATTTTGAAAAATAAACTTAAAATTTGTCTCGACCATTCTAAAAAAAATTGATATTATTTTTTATTAACGGCCTCTGGAGCTTTAATAGAAATTATTTTGAAAGTCCTTGGAGCCTAAAAGTCATATTATTTATTTTTGTATTTGTAAAAGAAAAAAATTGACAAAACGATGTAAAACAACAATAATAACAATTAAATAATAATAATCCTAAAGAAATAACAAATCACACAAAAAGAATCACAGGGGCTCATGTGCAAGAGGGCAATGGGGAAACAGAATAAAGGGCTTAAACATAACAAGAATAAAATTCAAAGTACAATTTAAAATATCATAAATAATAAAATCACTAAAGAGAGGAAACATCAATCCAATGAAAAATATATATAATCAAGTATAATTGCACCTTGAAAAATACTATTTAAGAGAACTATGGGAAAAAAAGGTTGAGCTCGGGAGCAAAGGGTATTTGTGTTTTAGATTGACCCACATATTTTGGAAATATATTAACACAGCTATTTTTTAACAACACAATCAAGTGGTAACCACACACAAAAAAAAAAAACATCATCTCGTTTTTTACCCTTTCAGAAAATAAAAGGGCAATGCATTCACAAGAAATAGCGCCGTCTCATTTTTATTTTTTTCCTGAGAAAACGTCACAGACTCGCAATGTATTTTTAAGAAGAAACAGCATCATCTCAAATTTATTTTTGAGAGAAAACAAAATAGCTCAACAATGTATTTTAACCAGAAATATCGACATGTTTATTATTATTTAAAAGAAAATAGCAATATCCTTTCTTCCTCATTTTTTTGAAGAGAATGAACGTCAAACACAGTAGCAACATTTCAAGGAAATAAACGAATCTAAAGCTTCAAGTATATTATAATAATAGAACAGATAATATTTATATCCAAAGCACACCACGTTTGTTTTAAAAAACAAGATCAAGAAACATTACCTTTTCAATATAAACAAAATCAGAAAATAACATGATCTAAAATCAATGCATTTTCAACAAATAAGATCAAGTCTGAAGCACAAAACACCCCATTAGCTTGTGGATTCTGAGATTTTAATTGAGTATTACTCAGACCCAAGAACCTATGGCTTTCATAAAATCAAGACTAGAAAAGAAAAAAAAATTAGATAAATAATAGAGGAGAATACATCGGGTTACCTCTTTGAAGCGTTAGAAAACCAGACCTCAAACTCCTTCCCTCACCCAAACAATGATCTTTCTTCAAAGAAATGTCCCCAGTGAGCTTCTTGTGCAAAATCTCTTTCCTTTTCTTCTGAAAATTTCTCTCTATCTTACTTCAAATTTTTCTTCTTTTCTTTTCTGAATCTCTCCAAATTTCTTTATCCGAAAACTTTCTCTTCTCAGTCTTCTTTTTCTCTTCAAATTTTCTTCTGTTTCCCTTCCAAAATTTCTCTTTTCCCAATTTTTCTTCTTGTTCCTCTTCCTTCTTCATCGATTTTTTTTTCTCAAAATTCCTTTTGTAGTCTCACTATTTTCAGACAACATAAAAACCAAATCTGGGGAACAAAGATGTATCACTCCAAAATCCCTTATATCTTTCTCTGCTGTACGATGGTGAGCTGGAGTTGGGGAGATAGAAAAAGCATCCCCGAAAGTTAACAAAATCTGCTTGGAAAAGATTAAAGAAGAAAAAAACGGGTATAGTGCATGAAATATTTTCAGAAGATGGGGACTGGGTGAGATGGTGATTGGGATTAAGTGAAGAGAAAGTGAGCGGAAGTCATAGTGAATTGTGAAGTGGGAGTTGGTGAGATTGGGAGAGATGGGGAAATGGGAGAAATGGTGGGCCCATACAAAAATATTTCCTTCTTTTAAATTTTTTTATTTTTATTTTTATTTTTTAACTTTATTTTATTTGTCTTTTATTTATTTATTTTTAATTTAATTGTGTTTTGTATAATTTTTTGTAGACTTAAAAATCAAAATTATTTTTGACAACTTTTATATCTTTGCTTTTTTTTTTCACTTTACTATTTTTTGTTACTATTTTTCATTTTTTTTACTTTCTTAGTTTTTTTTGTGTATTTTTATTATTTTTAAAATTTATTTGGATAAAATTAAGTATTTATAAGAAAATATATAGATTTCAATTCTCAATTTGTCATTTTTGAAAATAATCTCAATATTCTAAAAATCGAATAATTCATTGACCTGCAAGGGATTAATTCATTGGTGTGTACACGGTTGAACTAAAATTAAAAAAAATTATATTTTATGTATATTAAATATTAAATATTATATTACTAAATGAATATATTATTTTATAAAATTAGTTATAATGAGTCTAAATAAATTTTATAATGTTAAATTAATTAAAAATCTATAGATTTTAAGAATAATATATATTTAAAAATTTAATGCAAAATATATGTGATAATTTTCATGTTTTAAATGTTAAATAAGTATTCAGTATTTTTTTAAAAAAAAACTTAAATACTCAATTAGTAATAAATAAATAAATCAATAAAATAATATTAAACTAATGAACAAGTTGGCTTAGTGGTTGCTTCCTTGTTATTTTGTGTGCTTGAATCCCAACTCTCAACACATCCACGGGGGGTTTTAAATCAATAACATTTTGCATTTTGGGAAAAAGTATAATGACATTATCACATCGTGATGAGATGGTTAAAATATAGAGATTTTATGAAAAATAGAGTCGTTGTCAATTAATTAGAAGGATAATTATAATCTTAAAAAATAATTCAAAAACTGGCTCTTAAAACTAGAGGAAAGATATGAGAGTCGAATTACATATGAGGAAGGTGTTAGGTACCCAATAACATTAATCTCTAAGGATGGTTACCCTTAATTGCTTGTATTTAATTTTATTGTATTATTATTATTCTGATTACCCCTTTTTTATTAATGCGATATGAAAAAGAAAGATAAAAGAGCCGAATCTGACTTATTATATAAGAGTCTACGTATTCCAATAGAGATCAAGGTCTACATAATTCAATATAGTTTTGATGATGTGCTTAGGACGGATATATGATCTCAACCCTTAAGGCAGATGATATTTTGATTTTGCCTAGGACGGATATATGATCTCAAACTTAAAGCAGAAGGTGTTTGGCTTGTCTAGGGTAGATATATAATCATCTCCAAGGCAAAAAGTATTTTGATAAGATAATATGAAAGAATATATCTCTACCCAAAATCTTTAGGGGTTAGGACAATATGAGAGGATAAACCTCCACCCAAAGTCTATGAATAAAATAAGATAATATAAAAGAATAAATCTTAAGATAATATGAGAAAATGATTTTCTACATATTGTTTATGAAGAATTAGGTCTATAGAGAAAATAAATTTTCACATATAGTCTAAGACACTATAAGAAAACAATTTTCCATACAATGTACGAAAAAACAAGTTAATGAGAGATTGAATCTCTACATGAAACTTAACATAATAAGAGAATAATTCTCTATATTATATTTACAATGAGAATGGTGATCCTTAAAACCACCATTGGAGAAAGAAGGATAAAAATTGAAACTTTTATCATTTAAAGTCCATGTAATTTTCTTTACCTATTATTGGCCCTTAAAACCCAATTTCATAATAAGCACTTTTTAAATGATTTGGGCCTTAGAAACCCTTAGTATTTCAAATAATATTTTAATTGGACTCAAAAGACCTTAGTTCAATGAGCCTTTAGGAATAATTTTAATTAATTGGGCTTTAGGAAATGTTTATTTGAGCCATAGAAAATCATTTGATTAATTGGGCCTCAAGAGACTTTTATAAACCATTTTCTAACTCAATCCAAGACCATAATTTTTCAAAACCCAATTCATTTCATTATAAAAAAGTCTTGGGGCCCTTTATTTTATTCTGTTGAAAAGTTAATTCCCAAAAGTCTTTGGAACCCAAATCCTTTGAATAGGAAAAAAGTATACTAAATAACTTAAGGTCTATGATAACCGAAAAACAATTTCCATGGAGAGTGGGCTGATAATTCAATTTGTGAACATGCTCCTTTGTTTTAACCCCAAATATTTTATTAAAAGGCCCTTAAATGAATTTGAAACCCAAAAATATAAACCCTTTTGTAAAAAGTGATTATTTGGGGCATTTGGAACTCAATAAAACAATTTTATTTTTATTTTCGAAAAGATAAGGTGCATTGGCCACCCTTTTGTTATACTAAACAAACCCCAACCCAAAATAAAATAATGATAAGAATTAATGACGGGGTAACTCATGCTTTGCAAGAGAAGAATGGGAGAAGAAAATAAAATAAATTTTTTTAAATCAAATACAAAAAATAAAATAAATAGTTATTACTTATACAATTTCATAACAAAATACAATAAATAGACAAAATACATACATTAATTAATACATCAAAACAAAGTAAAGCACTGGGAATGTGAACTCAGGAACTAAAGAAGTATTCAATATTCCAATTGGCCAAGGAAAGTAAAACTTCAAGTTACCATTTGGAAATATGTCTATAAACAAATGCACTTCCACATGAATAAACCAATCACAAATTTCCAAAAGAAACATAATTTAGTTTTCAAAACTCTAAGAACATGGCCTAATTGCAACATGTCTCACTCAAGACTATATCAAGCAGAAATTGGACACAACAGATTTAATCCCATAATCATACATTCCAGAAAATAAGTCCCTTTGAAATTGAAACAAAGCATACATATGCAAAGTCACAGTAATACACCTTGTTCAGAAATTAAATTATCTAGAAATTACAGCAAATTTAATCACAACAACATGCTTTTCAAATTAAAACCACTTGAAGCTGAAGCCAAACAGATTAATCATAGTAACATGCTTAAATAAGCAAAGTCAATTTGAAATTGAACCCAACAGGTTAAGTAGAGTAACATGCTTTAAAAAAACCAAAATCAACTTGACGTTGAACCCACAGATAAATCACAACATGTTAAAAAAACAAAATCATCCCAACGGATTAATCACAGCATACATGCTTTTCAAACCAAGATCAACCCAACAGATTAATCAAGGGGGAAGGGTTCACGACAACAACATATTCTCTTCCAATTAATTGAACTTGAAACTGATCATCAAATTAAATAGATTCAGTTAGCATCTTGTTAGGACAAAATAAATCAAAATAGACCCTTGGACTTTCCCCAAAATCATCTGAAACTGAGATTATTCCTTGGTTCATGGTGTCTTTGGAAACTAAATTGTTGAATGATGTCCTAGAAAAATCATTTTTTGTCACGTCAGAACTTTGTTTCAACCACTTTAAAGAGTCCTTGAAACTCCCTTATCCAAATGAAACTAAGTTTGTGAAAAATGCTAACTATGTGGGTCCTTGAAACCTACTTTTGTAAATGAAGTTTAGTTGGTCAAAACACTTAGCTTAAAATAAGCTCACAAAACCTCATTCTGACTACTTAATTTTGAGGAAATTTTGGGATCTCATAAACCAGTTTTTGGAAAAGGGATAGAACAAAGGATGAAGGGATTTTCATTTTTTTTCATATTTAATTTTGGCTTTTTTAATTTTATATTTTCTTCCACTTTTTATGCTTTTTTTTTTATTAATACCGTTTTTCCTAATTTTTGAATATTTTGTTCATTTTTCAAAATATTGAAAATTATCTGGAAACTACAAATGTGACTAGTATAACAAAGTGCCTATCCAATGTTTTTCACCACCATATTTGTTACTACTCCTAGGATGGTAACATGTGGCATTGTATTGCATGCATTTATTTTGAAGACTCGTCCTTCAGTTAAAAGTGCAAAGTCTTGGCACAAAGTTTGGAGGATTCACCTATTGTCATCTTTGATTTTTATGTAATGTCTACCGTTCCTACTCTAAAAAATGTTGGGATTTAACCGTATAATTATATATTTTTTTGGTTTATAGATAATATTTTAGAGAGTGTAGGAATTTAAACCTCACAGACATTGAATGTTATTGATTTAAAGGTGACAACGGATTCGTTGTTGTAGTAGCCATTGCGATTGCAATGATTTCATCTATGGTGTTATACCGCTCAAGGCATCTTGTTGCAGCTCCCTTTGGTTGTAGCGTTCAATTGGATATTAAATTATGCATTTTCTAAGAAAGAACAGCAGTTGATATTTTAAAGTTGCTAATCTAAAAAGGACAACGTGGATATGATATGATGTCACACCCCAATTCTGGACATGTGACCGGCATAGAAAAACTATCATTAAGATAGCATCCTACCAACCTTCAAGACTTGTAACCCATTAATCATGACTAATTCAAGATTTAACAACAACACAATTTAACTTAACAATACCTGATACATTTTCTTTCCATTTTTATGAAAAATTTGACAGAGTTTCCCTTGAAACATTGACTATCCCAAGGATACAAACAATAACCAAATAGGGTAGATAGGCCCACCAAACAGACATCATGGCCTCCATGGCCCAACAACAACAAACAACTCTATACATAAAACAATATTACAACATTATATGCAACTCTATTCCAACTGTTCATGACATCAAGTCTTGCTCCATTCATCCTACAAGAAAGTTTCAGCATTAAATTTTGAAAATCTTGCAGCTCTATCTATAAAAAAAAATAGATAATGCAGGGGTGAGTCATATAGACTCAACGAGTGTGAAGTCCTTACTAAAGGGATGCTTGATTTCCCAAAAGTATTTTCCATTACTTTCACCAAAGTGTTAGAACATGGTGCAATTCCAATGTGTATTAAGGAGATAACATGTAATATATAAATATTGAAATAATACACATTACTCTGGGGAAAAAAATGAACAGAATAAATACAAAGAATTAAAGTGGTAACATATATGAATCTCATGAGTTGGTTTCAAATACAAGGTTTAAACTCTCTATGCCCATAATATTTCCCGTTAAAATGGATTATTTTCAAATTACACGATTATAGGATCCATAAAGCCTCTATAGAAGAACCCAAACTGAGAACCAAACAACCATCTTCAGGAATTGCACTCAACTAAAGTGGTGGTCCAATTCTCACCTTTAGTAACTGCTCCCAACCAAAGGAAAACCCAATCCTCATCCACCCATCTCTAGGAACTATACTCACCGGAAAGGAAATCCAATCCATTATTCAAATCCCCTGTAGGAACTATACTCAACTGACAGCGGTTACCCTATACCAGGAACTACCCTCAATTGAAAAAGGTTGCGATCTAGGTGCATCTAATGATTCTACCACAAATCAACTACAAATCCTAGAGTACGCTTAAACTTGATAATTTTCAAATATTTCGTGGTTTAAATTCCATTAAAATAAAAGGTTTAACTAAAATAGTGGTTGTATGAAAAAGGCCACATTGCCAAGCGTACTTCATAAGGCATCAGATTAAATCACATAAATTTGAATTTCCACAATTTACTATTTTCGCAATACAACATTCCACATACCACTTTTGGCATGAAAATGTCCTACTATCAAGAATAGTTCATAAACCATAATGTTCATCCATATAGCTTCCCATATCAACTTTAAATAAAATTTAGTTCAATAACTTCCACTTAAAAAAAATGTTTCAATCATCTATTAAATAATCATGAGTAAATTATATCAATACAACAATTCAAGTATCTAAAGGCAAGTAAATCCACTCATACTAATTTAGGCAATGAGGTGCACGAACTCCACTTCAAGACGGATTCATGATTGAGTTATTCACGTCAAGTGTTCCTAAAATTATAAAATTCACACGCATTACATAGTATTCTAGAATTCACACTGCTCTCTAGATGACCACTAGTTACTAAACTCATAGAGTACTAAACTTATAGAGTACATAACTTAACCTCCATGATTACTTACTAAGGGTGAATACTAAAATTGAAGCTTAACTTTATAGAGGTTATGGACACCAAATATTTTAAGCTTGTAAATTTAAGGAATAAAGAAACCATACTCCAATCAATCTTGACTGACATGGAGAATCGATAAGAAAGATAGTAGTAATAAGAATATGAATAATCAGCTTGGACTAGAACAATCAATCACTTCACAATTTGGTTTCAAAATTTCCATATGTGAATAGAAGTTAAAACTAAACAAAACAATTACTTTATGAATTAAACTCCATCATTCAAAGATAAAGATAATTTAATAATATAGAAGTTTTACAGTTTCAGACCCTTCATTCCCTAGAACAAAAATTTGGTTAAACCCTGAAACCCAGTTGTCCAATTAGCAAAAAAATCACAGTAGCCTACTCATAAAATTTTTTGAAAATTGAAGCAGCATTTACAAAAACTTTAATGAAACCAAATGCCACTTTTATTGATCAAGCACTACCATTAGCACGAATTCACAATATATAGGATTTTATGAGGAAATCCATGAGTTGTCTATTTGGGATTTTGGCCAAGAATAGGACAACCAAACATAATCAGAATCCACACAATGAAAACATTGCAATACACCATGAAATATCTAACACTTAGAATCATACTTGAATTCACATATCAGAGGTTGTTAGAATGAATTTACTACATTTAAAAATCTTCACTTAAGGAGACAACAACCCAAAGATAACCTAATCAGGACTTATTTAAAAGACAGGAATTTTACTAACCAAGAGACCCAAAGGCTTAAAATTAACAAATTTAAGGAAGTAGAGATACAACCATGTTCCTATAAACTTCCAAACATGCCTATAATATAAGTTTCCTTTTCCAACCACAACAAAAAGGAGAAGAAACTGACATTTCTCACACCAAACATGATCTGACTGAGACACAACAAAGGGATTTCTGTAGAACTGATGGTGTTGAGAGAGAAGATTTCACACTCACCACAACTGTTGAGCTCGAGATGGGCAAATCGCTGGAGAGGAAAGGCGAAAGGTAAAGAGAGTTTTCAGGTGAGGAGGCGTCGAAGGATTTGCAGATTGAGGGAGGAGGTATCAGGTTAGGGATTTTGAAAGCTGAGGGGTCTCTTTATAATTTCCTGAAGTCTAATTTTTTTTGCCACTTAGTTTCTACACTTTATACTTATTTATTCGAGCCCATTTTTTTTAATGAAAAAAAGGGCATTTCAAATTCCTACCCTTAAAAAAGAATTCATCCTCGAATTCAACAAATAAGATAAGAAAACATCAAACAGAGTGTCACAAATATAGATTTAAGCCTAAACTATTGTCAGTAATCCTAAATCAGCCACCTTGGACATTTTACTTTCCTTAACCATTTTAGAATCTACTCCTGGTATATGTGAGTCATCAAGTAATTCTCATGAAGGATTTGACAAACTATTTTGGGCTCAAGTTTTGAAGGTGAAAATTTGAATTTTGTAAGAATTGAAATTTACTACAAGCAATCACTTAAAATTTTTAGACCATCATGCTTCCGCTGTGTCACTCTAATTCTCTTTTCATTATAATATATTTATCAATAAATCATCTCCTTGCTACTTTCAAAGAATTTGTTATCCTTAAAAGCTCCCTATAATCATAAGACTTCTTCTCAACCTTAACCTTTTAACTTTTTGCTCTCATGGATCTATTTGGAGAACTTCTATAATATATAACTTATACATGAATTACTCCCTAAAATAATTCACTATAAGTCTATATCTTGTATAACCCCAAAGAACTATAATTACCGTTGCTTAGCCTATTAAGGCTCAATAACTACTTACTGTTCTGAATTACCTTATTCACATTCCATTACTAGCCCAAGCTGAACTTACACACCTTACTTTAAGATTTCTTCTAATGTGCCTTAAATCTTGAAAATCAAAAGGGTATTTCTATATATTTTGGAAATAGAAGGTTAGAGTAAGGTCGGAATGATCTAAGGTAATTCATTGGATTCCTTACATTATATTTTAACATATTAATGATGTTAACATACTAAATATTATCATCCTAGAGTTTAGAAGGATACTACAAACCAGCACTACAATACTGACATTCCAAATGCTTCCGTGACGGATTATTTCCATTAATGGACAACAAGTTTCATACAATCAGCTGTTTGTAAGAAGGTAGGTAATTCAATTAAACATATTCATGTTATTCGTATTGACCACGATTAAACATATTTTTTGTAGTACCACTAACCTTTCACATGTAATCATCGAAACTCATGAAGAACCTATGAGAATCCAGACAATGTCAATCGACAATGCATGATCTATCTTTTATAAGCTATTGGGCACACACCAAGGAAAGAACATTATTTAATCCATGCTCCAACAGATATATTATTGTTGTGGTTCTCCTCATCTTCAAAATATATACATTCTTTGGATCTAACTTAAACTTATTAATGTTACTATAGGCTTACCTTGGATCTGCATTAATGACTTGAACAACCTTGAGCCTACAGGGTGAACAAATCTTAAAGTTTAACATTACTTAGGCTGGTGTATCTCAAGTTGTAATTGGAATTTGTGGGTTGATAGATTCAGAACCTATGGGTTATGGCCCACACTTGGAATGTACCTAAAATCCCTTTAAAACAAGGTGGTGATCTAGCATTCATTCAAGCTCATGATCTTGGCAACTAATGACTCAATTCTAATCTAATACTTAGAAACCATAGCTTTCTCCTTGCAATTCTTTAACCATAGTTGTACCAAAGGGGATGAATAAAGCTTCAAAAATTTATCCTTGTGTCTTAATAGATTCATAACCATCAACCAAAAATATGCTTTGAAAAATCGATTTCACCACTAAATTGCAATTTGCTAAATCAATCAGACTTAGTTGTATTAGCAATGCAGTTAGACCTGCTAAGTTACAACTATCCAAATAACATTTTAAACTCTACAATAAGTATAATATTGATGACTTTGAGAATTCTACAATTAAGTTTTGATGATAAAACTAAAAATACAAAAGGCAAAGAAAAGTCAAACTAATTTATTTGTGTATATTCTTGCCTAGGTGTAAGAAAGAGTGAAACTAGAAGACAAAAGTAACAAGGACTCATAAAAGCACATAAGGACCACAAGATGACAAACCTCACCAAATTTGAATTTGCACCAGCTGAAAAGCAATAACCAAGGAAGGATATCAAGAAAAATTCAATGCGGTTTCAGACAAGCTTTGTTGGAGCAATATGGACCACTCATCTCAATTCCAATTTGGAAATTAATTAAAGAGGAGAAAAAAGGAGCATGCATCAGAAGCCACAAAGAAGCATCAAATGGAAAGTTTTTTGAAAGAGGAAGTCTCAGTGAGTAAGGAGATCTTACAAGGAAGGAATCAAGAAAAAAGAAATACTGCAAATCTAAAAGAAGAAATCTTTGAGAAAAGAAATGATCAAGATTGAATTTTCCTGATGAAGGATTGAAAAAGGAAAGAAAATTTGCAAGGCTAAAATATTTGCTACCTACTCTACCGTAAGCATCATGGCCAAAGAGTGTTAAAACAGAGAAGGAAATTATACTCTCTCCATTTGTGCAAACCAAAAAAGAAAAAGCAACAAAAAAAGGGAAATTTATCAAATGGAGTAAATATTGGCAGAAGCAAATCAACACATAAAAGGCAAGCAAATATTTGAAAGTCAACTATGGAAGATAAAAGAAGTTGCATGCCAATAAGGAAATTTTAAGAAGAAAGTTTTGGCCAGAGCATCAAAGGAAATCATTCTATAAATGATCTTGACTGGAAGCAAGGAGATAAATATTCAAATATCAAAATCTCCCAAATAAAGAGTCAAGGCCAAGAGAAACTCAAAAAGGAAGCTGCAAAAAAAATATGAAAAATCGGGTTTCAAATGTTATGTTGATGAAGGAAAAAAAGAAAAGAAAAAGGTAGAGCACTAGTCAGAGTTACATAAAAACATCAGAAGGAAAGTTTTTGAAGAATGATTCTTAGCCGGATTTGAAGGAGAACGAAAGTTTACAAGGGAAAATTCAAGAAAGGAAATTTCTAAAGATTTGGAAGAAGAAAACGAAAAAGAAAGTTATTACCAATATAAAATCTTTCTGATGAAGGATTGAAAAAGGAAGGAAGACTAACATGGAAGCTAGCAAGATAAAAGTCAAATCTTCTCCTTCTCAAATATGATTCTGGAGGTACAAAAATGCTTTATGAAGGAGCCCAAAAATCCCAAGAATGAAAGAGATAGTAACGGCTAGTTCTTTGAAGCTTATAAAAAAGAAGTTGAAGCAAAAGGGATGGACATCAAAGCTGTGCATAAAATTTGTAAGAAATATTTACAGACCATTTATCTTTCTTATGGTTCTGATTTTACCTTGAGAGATTTTATAAAAAGTCAAACAGAAAAAGTGAGCACAAAAGGTAAACTATTTACTCTTCAAGAAAGTCATTGTATTTATCTTAAAATTTATGAGTTGTTTATGGTGAGCGAGTGAAAACCATTTGTTGTTGTAGTTGGTAGTGAGATTGAAAACCACTCTGTTTGTGGTTAGAAGTTAAAACTATTTGTTATTGGTAAACAAGTAAAATTAGGGTTGTAAGGGTTGATTGATTAGTGGTGAAAAATCCATTGGAGTAAGGGGACTAGACGTAGGTCTCACGTTGAGGCTGAATCAGGATAAATTATTGTGTTCCTTCCCATCCCCTTACTATTTTCTAAAGTTTATTTTCGGATCTGATACAGACTGGTTTTTAGGTACCTTAAACTTTTCAGGCACTTCAAAAGTTTTAAGGGACTTACTTAACATAATTTATATTTCAAATAATTTCTGAAAAATTTGAAAAGAATTTAAATTTTATATACTGTACCAATTCACCCCTCCCTCTTGGTACTATTTAACTTTCAAATATGGAGAATTCATAAGGTCAACAAGAAATCAAAGGCATAATCATTAATTTTATAAACAGATAGCCATCAATTTGTTTGTCAAAGGAAACATTGACTAATGTCCCATGAAACACCTGACTACCAATTTAGAGCTCACATTTCCTTGTATGACATTTTCTATTATATTTCCTTATTGCAACCCAATAATCCTAATTCCCGAGTTTAGGAACATATCACTTAAAGCAATAGAAGGCAAATTAGAAGATTGAGATGACTGCTAGGATTGCATATTTAGAACCATCCAAAACAAAGGGTAACCAAAAGATTGTAGTTAACCAAAACAATATTATTTGCATCTTTATTACCCTAAATCCTTACCTGCTCTTAGAAGTATAGCAATAATAATAACAGTGTTTCTAGATACATTTCTTTATAGGTTTAGATAACCATTGCATATAATAAAGCCATTATTTTAAAATACTCATATAAGATCATAAAGCATAATACAAATTGTCATTGGATATCGAAGGAATAGGTCTGAACATTATAGCCAAACTTATTTACCATTAATCATAAACCAAAGTAGTACTCCATCTACCCATCATTAAGGGTCAATAAAGAAGAGCATGTAGTTTCCTATTAGGAATACTTAGATATTAAATAGAGAAAAGAACCTAATAGTCTTAAATGAAAAATGGATATATATATTTCCAAAAACTCTCTTTACTTTGAGGTTCATAATGTTGCTTCATATAATCATCCGAGAAAACTCCAACATGGTTTACATTTTCTTTTTAAACAAAACCTCACACATTTACAGAATTGACTTATTCAATATATTATCACTAGGCATCAACTTCATATTACCGCATTACTCTAGTTTAACCTTGGTTTTTGTGGCAAAGAATCGTTAGACAGAAGGTCCTTTATTTCCTTCTTACCTATCAGTATGACAAGATCCAAAATTTAATTCATCCTTGAAAACCAATATTTGTCCTAATATTTTGTTATATTTTTAGTTCCTTTTTATATGTTTTATTTTAGAATTATGTTACTTTGAGGTTCTTTTTGTGTATTTGCAGGAAGTACCAAAGAAGAGCATGAAATGTCTTATTTCTAAATAATAATAAATAAATTCCTCCATCAATTTCCTTCCTCCACTAGGATTGTTGCTTTCCTTTTCTACCAAAATTCCTCCATCAATTTCCTTTCCTCATTAAGACTTCCCTTTTCCTCCCTATAAATATCCTACTATCTACATCATATGATAACCACACACATATAAATCAACCATCACCTTCTTCTCCTTTTTTTTTCCTTTTCTCCTCTCTCCTCTCTTTTCCCTTCCACAACCCATGTTGTAGCTCATCTCACCACTATCACCAGCCACCGCGTGATCATCGCTAGCCACCACAGCCACTGTCGAATACCATGTCATCCATTTCTTTGCCATTGAAGATCCATAAGGATGGAAACCACCATCCCACTTGCAGCGTCATCGTTTAGGGAGATATTTTCTCTTATTTTTCCTTCTATTTCTATTTTATTTTGCAATATGTTTGGAATTTTTGTAATTAAGTTTATTGGGTTAAATTTAATTATGAGAGACTAAATATATTGTGGGTGTTTAGTTTAGCTACTAAGAATATATTGAATATTTTGGTGGATTGTTTTTAATGCAAGTTTAGATTATTTCTTGTTTATTGTTCTTTATCCAGTTTAATTATAAATTGTGGAGTGATAATCTCTTATCTGTAATTAAAATTAGAATATGAGAATTAGGTGGTAGACACATCATTTGCACTTAATTGAACTCTTTTGAACAAGAGTTTAAATTAAATTCAATGGTTTGATTTAATTTAGATGATTGTGTGTTTTTTCCTGTGCTTAATCCTATTAATTAAATAATTATCTGGATCAAAAAAATTAATTAGTTAATTGTAAGTGAGAGCTATTCGTGATCAACTGGGATCTCTAACTTTAATGGAAAAAATCAATAATCTCAACTTAGGATTTTTAGTTTAATCCACTTAATATTCAATACAGGATTGGTTAGTTAGCTAAACCCCATTAGTTTCCATATGATTTAATTAAGTTTCATTTAGTTATTTTTGCATTCTTTTAGTCTAGTGAGTTAATTAATTTTGAGCTTTCGTAATAATTTGATTAGAATGTTTATGATTTTATTTTTACTCTCTTTATTTTCTTTTAGTTTATTTTGTCTTCTTTTATTTGGTTTCTTTTAATTTGTTCACTTAGGATTTTGTTTTGTTTAGTTTTATTTCATTTTTAGTGTTTGGTAAAATTTAGTTTTTAAAGAAAATAATTAAAAAATTTAGACCACTACAATTCTTTGAGAGATTGACCTCAAAGTAAACTTATCATTAGGCTATTAGTAATTCTTGCACTTGCGAACGTTTAAAATTTGCGCATCAATCCTTAACTTGGTACTTGAAATAAACCTCGTATTGCTTCTAACTATACCAACCATGCAACAGACTAAATTCTGACATTTCATATTCCTATAATGTCAAAACTAATAAACTAATATGAACTGGGATTAGAAATTAATCAGTGACCAAATATTTTCAATATCATTTTCATCAACAAGGAATTTGCTGTATTATCACAACTTTCCATGGATCTTTTTACAAAAACTCTGAATTTCACCAAGATATCTTATTTTCCTTTTAGAATTTAGATCATGAGGTCTTCCTATGAAAGAATCTCTAAACTAATTTTCACTCCCAATTTAATAATATTTATCAACTCTATAAATAACTTATTGAAACTCTAAACTATTTATTCACAACTTATTTTTTCATAACATTCCCCTGCATCATAAACTTGTATCAATCCAACTGATTACTAATGACCTCCTGCTTATAGGGTGTACTCAGGCACATATTGCATAAACGATATTCCAATTATTCCTTAAAACTCAAATGTTAACCTTTAATTCCCAAGTTCTTATACCACCTGGTTATGGCATGATCCCTAATTTATGACTGGTGCTAGAACTAAATAGTCTTAAATATTTCTACCTTAAGCAGGCCTTACACTTTCTATCATTTATATTCTCTCAATCGCATCATTTCCCTTTTATGAAATACACTTTATCCAAGTGTCATCTCTCCAAGAAGAATATGGAAATACATTTCCTTTATATCGGAAAAAAATCGTCAAATTCATTTAATTCAAAGAACTAAACCAGTAAATGTGAGAGCCTTAAAGGTATTATCTCTTTCCAAAACGAATGGAGTCATGATGACTAATGAAGCAATAATGATGGGTTCCTATAGACTTTACTAGATGTGCTCCTAAGCGCACCTGCCACAAGTTAGGCTTATAGTTCCTCATATCTAGACAGTTGGAGACCTATATATGCCCTAACCACAAACCTAAGCCAAGCTCTGATACCAACTTACGCCCCAATTCTGGGCACATGATCGGCGTAGGAAAACTACTATTAAGATAGCATCCTACCAGCCTTCAAGACTTGTAACCCATTAATCTTGACAAATTCAAGATTTAACAACAACACAATTTAACTTAACAACAAGTAAAACATTTTCTTTCCATTTCTATGAAAAATTTGACAAAGTTTCTCCTAAAATATTGACTATCCTAAGGATACAAACAATGACAAAATAGGGTGGACAGGCTTACCAAACAAACATCATGATCTCTATGGCCCAACAACAACAAACAACTCTACACATAAAGCAATACTACTTGACAATATTTTGCCAATACAAATGACATTATAATGACATAATATGCAACTCTATTCCAACTATCCATGACATCAAGTCTTTCTCCATTCGTCCTTTAGGAAAGTTTGAGCAATAAATTTTGGAAAATCTTGCGGCTTTATCTGTAAAAAAGAAAAAAGATAATATAAGGGTGACTAATATAGACTCAGTAAGTGTGAAGTACTTACCAAAGGATGCTTGATTTCCCATAAGTAAGTGTTAGAAAATGGTGCAATTCCAATGTGTATTAAGGAGATAACATGTAATATATAAATATCAAAATAATACACATTACTTTGTAAAACAAAATGAACAGTATAAATACAGAGTATTAAAGTGGTAACATATATGAATCTCATGAGTTAGTTTCAAATACAAGGTTCAAACTCTCTATGCCCATAATACTTCCTATTAAAATAGATTGTTTCCAAATTACATGATTCCAGCATCCATAAAGGTTCGATGGAAGAACCCACTCCATTGAAGTGGTGGTTTAATTCTCACATTCAGTAACCATTCTCAACCGAAGGAAAACCCAATCCTCATTCACCCATCACTATGAACTGCACTCACTGAAGAGAAAATCCAATCCACAGTTCAAATCACCTGCCAAGAACTACACTCAAGTGACAGGGGTTACCCTATACTAGGAACTGCCTTCAACTGATAAAGGTTTCGACCTAGATGCACTTAGTGATTCTACCACAAATCAACTACGGATCCCAGAGTATGCTTAAACCCCCGATAATTTTTAAATATTTCATGGTTTAAATTCCATTGAAATAAAAGGTTCAACCAAAATAGAGGTTGTATGAAAAGGGTCACATTGCCAAGCCCACTTCATAAGGCACAAGATTAAATCACATAAATTTGAATTTCCACAATTTGCTATTTTTGCAATACAACATTCCACATACCAATTTTGGCATGAAAATGTCCTAATACCAAGAATAGTTCATGAAACATAATGTTCATCCATATAGCTTCCCATATCAACTTTAAATAAAATTTAGTTCAATAACTTCCACTTAAAAAAAAATGTTTCAATCATCTATTAAATAATCATGAGTAAATTATATCAATACAACAATTCAAGTATCCAAAGGCAAGTAAATCCACTCACACTAATTTAGGCAATGAGGTGCATGAACTCCACTTTAACACGGATTCATGATCGAGTTATTCGCGTCAAGTGTTCCTAAAATTATAAAATTCACACGCATTACATAGTATTCTAGAATTTACATTGCTCTCTAGATGACCACTAGTTACTAAACTCACAAAGTACATACCTTAAACTCCACGATTACTTACTGAGGGTGAATACTACAATTGAAGCTTAACTTAGGTTATGGACACCAAATATTTTAAGGTTGAAAATTTAAGGAATGAAGAAACCCATACTCCAATCAATCTTGACTGACATGAAGAATCGATAAGAAAGGTAGTAGTAATAAGAATATGAATCGAGGTTTCCAATTTTCCAATTGTGAATAGAAGTCAAAACAGTATAGAACAGTTACTTTATGAATTAAACTCCATCATTCAAAGATAAAGATGGTTTAATAATATAGAAGTTTTAAACTTTCAGACCCTTCACTCCCCAGAACAAAAATTTGGTTGAACCCCGAAACCCAGTTGTCTAATTAGCAAAAAAAATAACAGTAGCCTACTCGTAAAAAATTTTGAAAACTGAGAACATCATTTACAAGAAATTTAATGAAACCAAATACCACTTTTATTGATCGAACAATGCCATTAGCACGGATTCACAACAGATTGGGTTCTATAAGGAAATCCATGAATTGTTTATTTGAAGTTTTGGCCGAGAATAAGACAACCAAACAGAATTCGAATCCACACAATGAAAACATTACAATACACCGCAAAATATCCACCACTTGGAATCATACCTGAATTCATAGATTAGAGGTTGTTAGAATGAACTTACTAAATTTAAAAATCTTCACTTAAGGAGATAACAATCCAAAGATAACCTAATCAAGACTTATTTAAAAGGCATGAATTTTACTAATCAAGAGACCCAAAGGCTTAAAAAATTAGCAAATTTAAGGAAGTCGAGGTACAACCCAGCTCTTATAAACTTCCAGACAAGCCTATAATACCAGTTTCCTTTTTCAGCCACAACGAAAATGAGAAGAAACTGACATTTCTCACACCAAACATGATCTGACAGAGACACTGCAAGGGTTTTTGCAGAATTGACAGTGTCAAGATAGAAGATTTCAAGCTCACCACAAAGGCTGAGCTCGAATTGGAAGAAGACGGCAGCTAGATGGCGAGATGGGTAAATCGCTGGAAACAAAAGGTGAAAGGCAAAGAGTTTTTGGGTGAGGAGGCACCAAATGATTTACAGATTGGGGGAAGGGGTATCGGGTTAGGGATTTTGAAGGCTGAGAGGTCTCTTTATAGTTTCCCAAAGTCTATTTCTTTTAACCACTTAATCCCTACACTTTATACTTATTTAATTCGAGCCCTTTTTTTTTTAATAAAAAAAGGGCATTACATATAAGCTTCTAAAAAAGAAGTCCATATTTTTTTTCAAATGTTTCTAAAGAAAGAGAGAAGAGGATGAGGGAGACCAAGAGACAAAGAGAGAAGGAGAAAAGAGAAGAGGGTAAATCGTGAGAGAATGAAAAAAGATATAAAGTCAAAATATTTTGTATAAGAGAGAAGTCAAATATCCATATAAGTAAATATATGTCTATATCATCAAATAAATGTTACGTTAGCATTTTTCGTTAGGAATTGAATGAAAATTGAACTGAGAGACCAAATTAGAACTTTTAAGAAACTATGAAGATAACATTGTTCAAGTTGATATTAATTGATCCAATTTAGTTCATGTTTTTTCTAATTTTGAAAACAGAATTTAAATAGTACTACTTAAGACATATGTGAAACCAAATCAAAGCAACAACATTTTTAAACTTAACTAAATTAATATATGAAACACCTTGAATATTATAACTGTAGATATCTCCATATCCATATTGGAGGTGGAACATTCCTCCACTTCAAATATCTCCTCAAGCCAAACTGAATCTTATAACTGTCCTTCATGGATGTTGAGTCTCAGTTCTATAAGATCTGAAAACGGAATCCCATCACTTCACCTTCTAACAACGGTAATGAAGTACGTAGAAGATAGTTTTCTCCTTATGGCATCTAATCCCTACAAAAGAGATGTAACCATATAATTTAAGACAAACAAAACAGATTATTCAGTAGTTAAATTAGTCTTGTTAGGAAAATTCATAGAGTTACCTTCTAATTGCCACCTGGTTTCCTTCATTCCTACACCATAGCCTTACTTTATTTCATTCATTCTGGTTCTTGTTAAGCATATTCTTGTCAGTTATTGTTGTTAAGAAAACCAACAAGATCAATATCCTCATCTTCATCGTCATCCTCATCTTCATCATATTCGAGTTTATAATATTCTTTGTCATCATCTACATCTCCATCTTCATCTTCATTGTTTTCATTGTTGAAGTTGTGAATAAATTCAACAACATAGTCAACAATGTCATTTTCTTTCTCTTCCTTTTCTTCTTCCTTTTCTTCAGTATCATCTATATTAGATGAAAAATAATTTCAAATTGAATACTAATATATGTGAGTTTAAGTAGAATTGTAGAAGTTAATTAGGACAACTACCATAAAAAGTATTTGCAATAGAAAATTAGATTACTATGATATCAAATTAGATGAGATTGACATGGGAAACCAGCTAAATATATTCTCTTCCCTTTTTACGTATGAAATAGAGAAAGAGGATAATCCATGAATGACATAATTAGTAGTCTTAAGTTATTACTATAAAGTTTAGGAGTCCTCTAATAAAACTTGTCTATTAATTAAGTTCCACATTGCCAATTGGTAGGTTATATAAAAACTCAATTCAAGTTGTAAATCATTAATAAAAATTTTGTTGTTTTCTTAATTTAAGATAAATACTAGACTCTAGAGTGATATAAATAATAATTTTATATTCCCAACCCAAGAACTGGTTTCCTCCATGGAGACCCTTAGGAGATTTTACTTTTTCTCATAACATTAGCTAGTGTGAGATTAAATACAATGATTGTTAACTTCAATTTTTTTCTATACAATTCGAAATTACTTCATTTTGGAGTGAATAAAATGATTGGTGAATTTATTGAGAATTTTGTTCAAAGTTGGTGTAATGATTTATAATTCACTAAAATTAAAACGCATATATCCATTCGGAAATAGCTCAAATATTAGGGAATTGAGGGAGCAGGGTTTGGACAGAATCTATAGACAGAGGAAATTCTAAACTTTCATGTAGATTTTAGCATAAAACATAGACAGAGAATTTTTTTTAAATTTTCAAGTAGACTTAGCATGACTTATCTAATTAAAACCCAAGTTCTCAGTTACATGACAATAGATAGATTAAATGAAAAAAAAAAAAAGTAAGAAGGGGAGATCACTTAATTAATACTTGTAATTGCTATTTTTTCAGTACTTTATTAAAATGTTAAAAGGGTTTTTAAAAAAACACAACAAATAAATAGGTTTAGTAAGAGGTAGAAGTTAAAAAAGTTGGTTTTGTAATCACTCATCATATGAAAAATTAGTTCTTATCTTAACAATTTTTAAGCAAAACTATTTAAAGAAATAATTCTTAACCGAAGTTTATTTTGTCCCAATCAATTTTTATTTGAATTAAAGTTTTCCTTATTTCTTTCGATATCTTTTTATTTTATTTGAAATTTTTAAAAAAATAACCCACCAAACAATATAGGTATTCAAACTCGATAAATAACAAAGTTTGAAAAAATATAAATGATTTAAAAAAATTAATTTTTCACTAAAAATTTAAATATATAATTTTATGAAACTAGTATATATTACCTAATATATTTTGGTATATATATTTATATATTTGATTTTCAAATTCGCGTACTTTAAATTTTTAAAATTTCTTTTTAGAAAATATCTTAAATAGTCTTGCATATATTATATATATTATATATGAAAATATTATATGTGTGTGTGCATTTTAACTTACTAGTGTAGTTTGAGTCTTGAAACTAGTACCACAAAGCTAATAATAGTACCTGTGTTATCGATTTGCCTGTCAGGGATAAACCTGGCAAGAGCGGGAATCGTAGTTGAGGGAAAGTTGGGACAGTCCTTCATTTGACAGGTCTCTAAAGCCTCCAATTGCAGCTTAAACTCAAAACCACTGTAAATGTTACCAAGGCGGGGCAATTCTTCAAGTATCATCTCTCTCGAACTCTGAAACTCCAACCTTGTCACCTCTTTGTCATGATTTTCAGGCACACAACCAAAAATTTGTTCTAATTGTGAGCATCTTCTTATTGTTAGCTCCTGTAAACGTGGAAGATCTCCTAAGATGGAGATAG
>JASKGM010074988.1:0-15476 GCA_034509205.1 Ceratonia siliqua
TCATGCTGATTGAAAAGCGAGAATCCATTGTTCAAAACAGATTAAATACTAGAAAAGCATATAACAGCAGTAACAGACTCTCATCAGTATCATGCCATAAACCAGAGACAGAGGCTACTCTCATTAGTATTCTGCAATAAACCAAGGGCAAAGGCCAACCCTCATCAGTATCATACAATGAATCAGGCACGAAAGCCAATCAGGATCAACCTATGTCTAATTGATTTATTACAGGGAATTGTAAACTTAAGCAGAGCAAGATACTGCCTACTTCATTTTGCTCCCAGTCTCGATATTAAATTGGATAAGCACGTTTGGCAATACTTCAGACTCCCATTTTTTAACAAAATGACACAGAAGCAAGCAAGGAAAATCGATTTTGCAATCATAATCCCCCATTCATCCCAAAATGAATTAATACCAGACTTTGGGGGTTGCAGGGGAAACAGAGTAATTTGCTAAATATTCAGAATAAAAAACGAGATATTAGCAATTCTGCTTCGCTCGCGGGCTCTGGGGATTTCTATCTCCAGAGCCCTCCATCATAGCTCAATCGTAGATTAAACAATCAGTCATATGCAAATGAAACGACGAAGAATCGAAAATATAACAAAACAATACTTCACCTCTTTAGCTTTCCAGATTCTGCCCGTGCTTTTCCTTTGATTTCTCTCCCTAATGTTTTCGGTATGATTCTTCTTGGTTTTCTCTCTGTCTCCTATCTTCGTTTCTGAATTTGGCTCTCGGTCCACCCTTGGGGGGTTCTCCGAAGCTCTCTGTTGGTTTCTTGCTTTCTCCTCTGTCGGGTCCTCCCTTCGGCTCTCGGAAATTCTCCTCGATGGTTTTGAAGAAGCCCCCCCTTTTCCTTCCTTGCTTCTCTCCTTTTATAGCCGCAGATCAAATCCCTAACCCCGGAATCATGGAGCCGCGGATCAAATCCCTAATCCCGGAATCATGGCATCAATCGTCTCAACGGTTTGCTTTTTTGGTTTGATGGTGGAGGAGAAACATTCGCCGGTGATTGAAGAGGCGACAGACGGGCAAACTTCACGGCGTCGAATGGAGAGAAGATGGAGCAGTGGCGAGGAGCAGAAATAGACGCACAGGGCAAAGGAATCAGGGATCCAGGGATTTGGGATTGGTTTAGGGAATTAGGGATTTGGGGATCCGGTGGGTCGTGGGTGATGGTTCGGGTCAGGTGGGTGGTCTAGGTGGTTTATGGGCTATTCGAATTTGGTGAAGTGGGTTTCAATGGGTTGGGCCTCTTTTTTGTTTTTTGTTTTGTTTGGGTTGGGCTTCTTTTATTTTTTTTCAGAAGAACAAAAACTTTTTTTTTAATTTCATTTTTTTTACTTCATTTTTTTTTCTGTTCTTATCTTTTTTTATTTTTATTTTTTTTACCTTCCATAATTTTTTATTACTTAATTATGATAATAATAATTATGATATTTTTTTATTTTTTTATTTTTTTATTAATTTTTATAAGTGATGGACAAAATTAAATGTTTACAACATATAAAAAAATTATTCATTGGGCGCTAAGGTGCCCCATTGGTACATATGGTATCAAGATATTGTTAATCCTTTTTTTATTTTTTATAAAAAATAATTACTCAATTATAAAAAATTATCTGATTATAAAAATTAATTCTTCTATTATAAATATAATAGAATTATTATTTTTTATAATTAAATAATTATTTTTTATAAAAAATAATACTTTAATTTCATATAAGAATATGGTATTCATAGAGTGATGAATAATTTTTTCTTTAAATATTAAGAAAAATAGTACAAAATTAATATATTAAAGTCAGAGTGCATATATTGCTAAGTGTCTTCTTCTGTAGAACTTATCCATCCACCATTCTAAAAATGACAAATCGGAAGAAAGACAAAAAAGAAAGAAAATAATATATATGAAAAATTAGCATGTATTTTGTTAAAGAAAATAAAGTTTGAAGGGACAGATGGATGATGTCATAAAGAACTATTGATTCTTTTATAAAATTTAACCTTGGTTAGAGAATACTATGCGAGGAATTGAGGAAACGCTGGAGGTCTTAACCATGGTTAAGACATCTGAGTTTGTGACCGATAATCAATCCCTGTGGGGTTCTATAAAGCTAAGAGAGAGCCAACCGGGAATCCATAATCAACCCCAACATGAGTTACTTAATTGAAGGCTATTCCCAAGCCAAGCTTCTGCTGCTGTTCCACTCTTGAAACCATGACCCAGAACCGTAATCAACAAATTCTGCTTCGCGTAAGTCTCAATATGCATTATTTTTCTTGTAACCGGCTGATTTCTGTTTTCTGGGTCTTCCCAGAAATCTCTGTTTCTGTCAACAAAATCATGTTCTATGAAATGTTAAATCTCTAAATAGACTTCTGCTCTTGAAGTAGGATCATGTTGTGTAAGAATAGTCACTACTATGGTTTCTATTTGTTTAATTTCTTTTCTAGATTTGTATAATCATGATCAATTTTCTTGTCCATGTGCTCTATAAAGGTTTGGTTTATGGTAGATCTCGTTGACGACGAAGCCACGCCAATGCTTAACATTTGATTTTTGTACCACAATTTGCAATCTGGAACCTTTTGATATAAAATTACATGTTACTTGGGATCTTAACTTAATAATTAACTTATGGTTTAATTTCTCTTGGATTTCCTTTTCAGTAATAAAGAACCTGCTTACTCTTTTCATTTTTTGGGATTATGATACTTGGTCCTCTAATTCAAGCTCATGGGAATAGGAGCTTTCGCCCAATTTTTATGAGTAGCTCTTCTTTCCCTGGAGAAAAGAAACTACCATCTATTCCGATTGTCGAATTAAATATTCCCTTTGTAATTCCGATGAGATTTTGTTCCTGCTCCATATCCAAATTGTGGGTTTCTTTCAGATTTTCATGTCGTTTTCTCTGTTTGTTCTTTCAATGAATGATTGATTATTCAACATCTTATTTTCCTGTTTTAGTTTCGGTATGGTTATTTAGTTTCTAATTGATCACTCCTCTAATGTGTTTTCAGGTCAGATATTAAAAAAGAATAATAGACTTTCCATACATATACGCGCTCTATCTTACTGATCAAGGTGCTTAGCAATTCTGCTTCCTGGTTCCCTGTTTCCATGTTTGTTGATTCTGCTTGAATCAAAGACAATCTATTGTCAAATTAGCTAAGTATTCGGCTTCTGCTGTTGCAACACATATTATATCAGTAATTTCGTATCCCTGAAGGACTCTCAGCATTGATCAGAATGGGCCTCTCAAGTCTCCCAGCTCCATCTGAAGGAGTACTGTGTGTGCTTTTGGTAAACACTGCCTTGTCTATATCCTTAGTTAAAGGCATTGTTCGAACAATCCTTCACATTGTTGGTATCAGTCTTTCATCATCTCCAACTCCATCCCCTTCACCAGATATCTCTCAAAACCCACCTGAGTCATTTGAATTCGATCTTTGTTCCTCTGAAATTTATATTGAAGAGTTTAGAAGCCGGACACCAACGATTCGATTTGACAGTGTGTATATCTGCAAACAACCTGAACATGAATGTTCTGTATGTCTGACTCAGTTTGAACCAGAATCAGAGATAAACCGCTTATGCTGCGGCCATCTCTTCCATAAAGTATGCTTGGAGAAATGGTTGGCCTACTGGAACATTACATGTCCCCTTTGCAGGACTCCCTTATTGCCTGAAGAAGAGACATCTTGTGTTTGGTGAAGCATTGAGTGAGCATGCAAATAAGAGGAAGTTTCCATGTACAGTATAGTGTACATATTGTGAGGATTTTGATGTTCTATGCATCTGACTTTTTCAATCTTTAACCCTTTGCTGTCTGTCATCTAGAAGTCGTGGAGGCTTTTGTTTCCCTTTGTTTCCCTGTTAATGGTCTTACCACAATTAGGGAATATACTCTTTGCCTACGAATTGTGTTTGTCCATCTTGCCCTCCCCTTTCGAGGCTTAAATTCCATTTTGTGTGTCTGATCCTGAGAGGCACAGGTCTTGACAGGGAAGCAAAAGTTATAGAATCCTTTTGTTTTGCCTAACATTTTTATCACCATGTATATATAACAGCCTGTAAATTGGTGTGGTTGTATTTAAAGACACCTTGTTAATGAGTTTCAGATACTACAAAACCATACAAACTTGTCTATTTCGGTTGGGTTAGATTTAGTTGATCAAAGTTTTTAACTCATCTAACTCAATTCCACCTGATCCTATAATAATTGCATACATTAGTACTTATTGATAATAATTATGTCAGTATTTTTTTTAGAATGCGTCAGTTGCAGTTAAATCATTTTGTTTTTTATTATTACTCCGTTGACAGAAGTTGAACGTTCAATGACTTTAGTTTATATTAATAAATATAACTTATATGTATTAATAAATATCACGTATTATATCAATAAATAATATATTGTAAAATCTTAGTATTAATCCCCTATAGTTTTTTTTTTCAACATCAAGCATGACTCATGTTCTTCCTTAATTTTTTTCCCAACATAAGTCTTCAAGAGTCTCTTTTGAGTTATTCAAAAATTTAATGCATGGGTACTTTACTTTTAAGAGTGGTGTTCTGTAATAAAACAATGTACTCTAAGTAATTAGATCATATAATATAATAATAATATAACAAACAATTCGGAATACATAACTATAGCCTTTTTAACTATATTAGTTAGAGTAAATGATTTTTTTTAAGTTTCATTTATTATTGGTTATAGAATGGGATCTTTATGTGAATTTTTCGAAAACAGAATTTGGTTTTATGAATAATCAATTATTTAAAATGCACTCCTTTCATTTTAAAATAATAATCATTTTAAAAATTTTAATTTATTTTAAATTAATTTTTATTTTACATTATTAATAAAGTATTAATTATTATTTTTTTAACTTTATTTTTATTAATTGTTATCATTAATAAAGTAATAATAATAGTTTAAATTGAATTGAATACAAATAATTTAGTTAGTACACTTATTATTTAATACAATTGAAATTATGTAATAGTTTCTTTAATTCTTACGTCATTATTTTAAATATTAAATAAAATAAATAATAGTTATTTTTTAAAATAATAAATATTTTAAAAATTTTATTTTAAATTATTTATTATTTTACATTAGTAATAAAATATTAACTTTTATTTTTTAAAATTTATTTTTATTCATTATTATATTTAATAAAATAATAATAAGAGTTTAAATTAATTTTAATAAAAATAATTTAATCTAATATAATTATTATTTAATAAAATTAAAATTATTTAATAATTATTTTAATTTTTATATCATTAACTTAAATATAAAATAAAATAAGAAGGTGAGAGGAATAGTCACGTGTCAAGTGGTATCCCAACATAATGGGGCTCAAGGAAACATGAAAAATAATGAACGCCTTGTGGTGGACCAGGAGTCTTTGTTATTAATTATTAATGGAAGGATCCGGCATATGTGGTAGTAGGCTTAGACAACTCAGCCATCTGTCTGATGCTGACACTGATAAGAACAACATTAGTTCCACTTGTTATCTGCGTATAGGGTAGCTTGGCAACATAAATACCTAGTGTATTCGACCAATATCGAACATAGCATGAAGAGGGCTCGACCCTTGACTTGGAACTATAAATTACTTTATTCATAATCTAATCAAACCATAGCGAACTGGAATCTGCGTACTTTTATATAACTGTAGGATAAATTGCAAGTAACTTCTTTAGGGTACAATTTATCACTATTAAATTAAGAAAACTCAACAATTGAGCCATTAAATACAGTTTCGGGTTATTTATATATTTTGCTAGCAATGCAAATTATACAAATTTTCTCTTAAAATATATTTGAAAGAATGAAAATCAACCAAATGAAATAGAAAACAATGAAAAGGAAATATATAAAAACATCAAATTCCTCTATTTCCAATTGGGAGGTGTACATAACCTTCTCGAAGCCCAATTACGGCACAACCCAAATTACATGACCCAACACCCAACAGATCACAGTTTCACTCCTATCTAAGCCTATAAATACCCCGTTCCACAAGTGTGATGCACTTTTGGACACTCCTTACATTTATCACCCTTGTTAGCTCAAATTGAACTAACTTAACCATCAGAGTATAGGTATCATCAACCTGACTTTTAGCTTATGTGTGTCCCCTCTTGCAGGATACATTTTTGACCCGACCTTCATTCCACCCAACCTCAACACAGGGATTGTCATTTGGCATTGTTTGTGGGAATTTTTTCCTAAATCTTCTTACGATTCTGTGTTGATCGCCATGAACACTCTCAGCCAACCTAGAAATGCTCCTTCTGCCTGGGAAAATACACCTCCACCCACTTAAGCTCCACACGAGCTCGTCGACAACCTCCATTGATTCACCAAGCATCAAATAGCCTTTCCTCCTCCCCTCGGGAACGCCCCACAGGGAGTAGGGCCAAAAAGCGACCCTCAAGTAAATAGCCTTCAATTCCTTTTGCAAAAAAAATTAAGCGTTCAAGTGAGATAGAGAGGCTGGTAGAGCCAAAATAGCCGACCTCTGTCAATGACAGCAACAAAAAGAGGATTCAGCTGAGTCCCAACCTGTGAATCCTTCGAGCCCTGCCCAAACAGCAACCCTGGCTGCTTTAGATGACCAGCTAGACAATCAAGAATTTGATCCATAAGTAGGAGAGGGAAATGGTCCTTATCGATGGCTGCATTTCACTTTCTATAATCAATGCAAATGTTCCACCCAATCACCATTTTGGTAGGTATCATTTCACCTACTTCATTTTTTACAACTACGACTCCTGACTTTTTTGGGGACCACTTGCATAAGGCTAATCCACTTACTATCAGCTATTGGGTAAATGATACCCACATCTAACAATTTCAAAACCTCAATTTTTACTACTTCTTTCATGCTGAGGTTTAGCCTACATTGATGGTCCCTACAGAGGCATAGTTCTTTCCTCCAAATGAATCCTATGTAAACAAATTAAAGGACTAATGCTCTTTATGTTAGCTATGGTCCAACCTAAAGCAAATTTATGCTCTATGAGAATATTAAGAAGTTGCTCACCTTCAATTGCATTCAACTCTGAAGAAATAGTGACAGAAAAAGTGTCACTTAGGCCAAGAAATGTATGCTTAAGACCTCTTTGGAAAATTTTCAAACTTGGGCTGACTTGGAAAGGTCCCATAATCTTGCAATTTATTAAAAATGACACAAATGTCAGCAAATGCATTAAAATAAAAAATAGTTGAAAATTCAAAATTTAAAAGGAAAAGTTGCAAAGGGTATAAGTCTATAGCTATGACTGCCTCCTCTTGAGTGAATGCATCTATCAAATAAGTCTATTGGGACTCTTCATCCTCTTTGGGCTGCTTATTGATGTGGAAAATGTTTACCTCCATGGTAATGTTCCCAAAGGATAACTTCATCAACTTATTCCTACAATTAATAAAAGCATTTGTTGTGACAAGAAAAGGTCTTCCCAAAATAAGGGGAATCTTAGAATCAAGAACTCAACAAGGGAATAAAATTTATCAATTTGAATCAAAACATCTTCAACCACCCCCTTGGTTTTCTAAAAGACCGGTCAACCAACTGTAGCACCACTGAAGTGGGCTTAATCTCACATAATCCTAGCAACAAGTGGATGGCATAAGGCATGAGATTTACATTAGCCCCTAAATCAAGAATGGCTTGTGCAAAATCAAGGCTCTCAATGATGCATGAAATGGTAGGATAACCAGGGTCCTTATATTTAAGAAGGACCTTCTGCTCAATCACAACACTCACTTGTTCAGTCAAGAAAGCTATTTTCTTAACATGGTGTTTCCTCTTGACAGTGCATAAGTGCTTAAGTACTTTTGCTTAAGTCTTAACCTTGGCAATCACATGTAACAAAGGAAGATTAATTTTCACTTGCCTAAGGTTCTCCAAAATCTCATTATTAATCTTAGTAGCTTTCAAAGTGGACTTGAGGACTTGGGAAAAGGGCACCCTAATTATACTTTTTGCTACCTCATCATCTTATGAGGTGTCAACCTCATTATGAACCACTTTTTCTTTAATCTTCCTAGTCTTAGGAATTAGTTCAATAACCTTTCTGGTGTGAGTGGTTATGACATTAACCTCTTTAAGATCTTGCTTATTAGGTTTAGAAGATTGTGCCACATTCTGCCCTTTTAGATTATGTTGAGCTTGGGATGGGAATTTCCCAGGCTTATTCATTGTTAAAACATTGGTTAGCCTAGAGACATGACTCCAAAGTTCCTTGTTCTCCTCCACCACTTGATTAATCATTTATGCAAATTTTCGGTTGGCCTTACCTTGAGCTTCAATAAATCCATATAAAGTTTCCTCTAAAGAACTCCTAGAAGGTGTGGGCTGATATGAAGTTGTGGGGTATGCTCTACGTGGCTGTATATACTGCTAGTTTTCAAATTTCTAGCTAAAATTTGGGTGATTATGCCACCCAGGATTGTAGGTATCATGGTAAAATATAAAAGGCTTATACATGCCTAAGGTATCATGGTAAAATATAAAAGGCTTATACATGCCTAAGGCATTACATTGTTCCTCACACATCCCCCCATCTTAGCATATGTGAGACACTCTTGAGCAAAGTGATCTAGCCCACCACACACAAAACATAGTCCATAAGACTCAACATGTGCAATAGTGTGTGTAACCTTTGCATCCCTTATTTTCAAAGCCTATAACTACCTAGTCAAGGTCTCTACTCTAGCCTTAATATTATCCTCCTCTCTAAGTTGGTAAATTCTTTTCCTAGGGTGATTAGGTGTAGGCTGATATCTACTAGTGCCTTTAGCAGCACTAGGTCCTATCCAAGTGTAGACCTTTTTGATAGTTCATTTAAATACTTTATGGCCTAATTAGGGTTCTTTTGCAATAAGTCACCATTGCATATCATTTCAACAAATTGACACTCCCTAAGTGTAAGTCCCTCATAAAAATAACTCACAAGATGCCAACTCTCATACCCATGGTGGGGATATAAGGTTTGTAATTCTTTGTATCTCTCCCATGCTTGGAATAAGGTTTCACTATCTTTTTTAGCAAATCAAGAAATTTGCTTTTTCAGGGCATTTGTCTTGTGGTGGAAAAAGTATTTTCCAAAAAAGACTTGAGTCATCTCACCCCATGAACCAATAGAACGTGGTCTTAGTGAATACAGCCAACTTTTGGCTCCATCCTTTAGTGAGAAAGGAACGAACCTAAGTTCAACAACATCTACATTACTAGGTTAGCTATGAAATATGGCAACTACCTCTTCAAACTTCCTAAGCTTCACTATGGTTTTTTATTTTCTAAACAACGAAATGTAGGAAGAAGTTGTATCATGTCTAGTTTGAAATTCATTTGATGAATATTGGGTGGAAATATGATGCTTAATGGTGTTGCTGTGTGAGTAGGGTGAAGATATTAATGTAAAGTCCTAGGTTGATCTTGGTATGCACTCATGGTGATTAAAGTAGATGATATAGTGGAATATGTGTCAGAATCAAATGACATGTTAAATAAATTATATGTTTCAATGTATACTTCAGGTCTCCTTGCAAATCTATCTAACTTGTCTCTATATCTATGCATTAAAACACATTAAAGAAAAAGCAATAAAATAAAATGAAAATAAACAAACAAATTAAATCTGAAATTAAAAATAAAATAAAATAAAGGAATTAGTTTACCAAAACTATTATTCTATTGCGCTTCTCAAACCGTCTCCCAGGCAACGGTGCCAAAATTTAATTACGCCCAAAATACAATGTAGCTATTGCAGTATAGATTGGAGTGTCAATTCCACAAAGAGAAAGCAAAAAATGCTAAAGAATTCTAAATTAAAATGTCAAATATGGGAATTAAAAATTGAATGCTTGTGATATAAAAACAAATAAATTGTTCAACTAAAAATATAACTGAAATGTGGGTAGTAAAACATCAAGATTTCCTCAATTGGACAAATTCATTCAACACATAAACAATTCATTTTATGAATTAATCAGAGATAATAGTGCTAGATCCTCTAACCAGAAAAATATTTCATTTAAACCCAAAATAAATTCAACTGTAATTTTAAGGGATTGAATTCCTTGATTTAAAATTCCAATTATTTTCACAGAACCAAATTCAAGAACGACCATATACTAAAGCAATAAGGCAGCAATAAATCACACCAATAAAAATAACCCATTTGAGATTAAACATAAACAAGTGTTTCAACAATTCAATAGGTAGAGCAAGACTAAATCTATGAATAAATTTAACATAAGTTCAACTCCATTAAAAGGAATTTCAAAAGCCCAAAATCATATAAAATTGCAATCCCTTATTTATGAATCAATAGGTTGAAATTGCATAATCCAATCAAGTAAATCCCTAACTTTACCCAAAATTAGTTCTCCATGGAGTAACTTAGTAACTACTCCAAATCTTCCGAAAGAAAATTAGCCCCAATGTGAGCTGGAAACTTTTCTTTCCCTTTAACCTAAGAGAACTCCAAACGCTACTGTGCATGAGAGAACCCCATGCTATCTTGCGTTCTAGTCTCCACAAAGACCCTAGCTATGTCGTCTAGAGACCACCATGAAAGCTGTTCCTGTTACTCATGTTCCAAAACTACACGAAGACTCCCTCTCTTGGTTGCGTTTTGGAACTCCACGAAGACCACCTTTGTTTCTGTTTCAGACCCACTAAGAAAAGTTCCTTGATTTTCTATTGCCTTTTCTTTTTATTCCAGCTGGTGCTTTTTATTTTCCCTTCAAATCGCATTGTCTTTTTCTCTCCCCTCTCCACACTCTGGCATTTTTTCTCTTTTCTATTTCTTTTGTTTTGCCCTAGATTTCCTCTCTCGGCTGGAATCCACATAAGAGGAAACACTCTCTTTTTCTTAGGGTCATTTTCTTTATAGGTTGGGCTGGAGAAGGATTTGTAATTTTAATTGGCCCTTTTCTTCTCCTCTTCAACAATATAAGTTGCTAGCACTTTGCAATTTAGTCCAACCCATTGTTGTAACTAGTTGTAATTATTTCCTGCATATAATTTCAACAATAGATCATTAAAAACAAGTTAAAACCATATTGTTTAGTGGAATGAAAACATATAAGAACATTAGCACAATAATATTCATATACTTTAATGGTAAATTTACAATTAATCATATTGTTCAAAGTGTTATTTCATGTCCTCATCACCACTCTCCTTCTACTAAATTTTAAAATACTCTTTTAGCTGAGCTTATCATCTCAAAATAAAATGGTTGTACACAATTTGTTTTTTAGATTTGCTTATGTAAACCATAACAGTGTTAGCAATGTTCATAGAGGAGGATTAAGAGTTACATTTTGCATACTAAAAAACTAATGCCAACATGATCTTTAGTGTAGCACTATTCGACCAACTTTTTTCTTTTCTTACAATTCAAAAAGATGGAACCTAAAATCTAAACAAAATGAAAATAAGTTTTGGTTATTCTGAATATTCTTTCCATAATTTCGAATGCACAAGAGATATTTGTGTAGGAAATATTGAGAAAAACTCATTATTATTATTTGGTTCTAATGTAAGAATTTATTTCACACATTTTAAATCATTTTGTTTGAGTGTTTTGTGTGTTCATAACTCATTGTCTAAAATTTCAGTTTCCTTTACATGTATTTAATTATTGGGAATTTTGGATTTCTTGCAAGTGTTTGATCATGGTTTTAGATTAAAATTGGGTTAATGTGAAGAGGCATAACTTGGGTTAGGCTTAGAGATTAAATTTCTGTTGAGTTGGTCCAAGCAATCCATAACATTGTCTGGTTTTTGTGCTATAACGAGAGCTTTAGATGTTGTTTGGCTTATTGTAAAGCTAAGCCGATGGACTACAATTGTTTTGAAGAGCTCAGAATGTAGTTTTACAGTTTTCAAGTCTAAATATGAGAAAAAATGGAAGAGCTTGAATCTCCCAAAATCCTAATTGCAGCTTAGGCCCTATGTCAACTTTTAGCTTGTATCTGGAGTTCTAGAAGTCTGAAGTTAGAAAAACCAAGTGTGTTAGAAAGCTAAGAAAGAGATTTACAACTTTCATGATGGGACAAACTCCAAACAATTTTTTTATGCTCTAAACATAACTAGACGTTAGTTGGCAAAAGAGGTGCTGGAGCCATAGCTCTAAAGAACGGGTGGCATGGCACCCTTGTACTTGCCAAAGATCCACGTGTTAGTGCTGCAGCACCCAAAGGCTAGAGCCACAGTGCCCATGCATTAGTGATTATAATATTCTAAATTTGACCAAATTTGGAGACTTTTGACTAGAGAAAGAAGGAGATAAGTTGGGCAACTACAAAGGAGTTCTTGGAGGTATGAAGCTAGGAGATCAAGTAACGTTTTTATGAGGATTCTACCAGCCCAGTCCATGTCTCTGCTTATGGACCAAGTAACGCAGTCAACGAATATGCATGCAATATATTTATGCATGTATATCACTTATCACTTCTATTATTTTGAATTTCAATGTTTGTTATGTATTTGAATTTCAATGTTTGTTCCCTACATTTATGCTAGTCACCAACTACTTCTCGTTGGCATCTTACATTTAGAATTCAAATTTTTTTATTCTTGTATGCAATTTCCTTATATAAGGAGTCGTTCATTAATAATAAAGGCGGAGCCTTATATTATTTAGTAAAGCATTGTTCTTAAGAGTGTGACTATTTTATTCTTATTCTGGTGTGACTCCAAAACCCCCTACCCATTGGCGAGAAGCTAACCAATTGCCTTTATGAGTGTATAAACCTTTCCTTCCCACCCTTCCCTACATCAATCTGGTATTAGGTCCTGGTTTCGAGACCCCTAGCTTTGAACAGAATGAGTACTAGGAGTGGATGAACATACAACAATGGTCACCTTACATTGGATCAACATGACAATCTGCTACTTGAGCTTAGCAGCAAAAATAATGTTAAATTAGTGAGTGGAGGTCCTTTAAGAGCGAGTATTCCCAATCTAGCAACCACAGGGGAGGACCGCGGTGAGACTGACCAGTCTAATCAACAAGAAAATCAACCACAGGGCAAGCAACCACCCTCGATTCCATTACCCATAATCTCTTCCATTCCAGCAATATCAATCTTCACTATTCCATCAGGTAAGAACAAATCCTTAACAACAACCTTTTTATCAGTACCATAACTTTTAACTTTTATATGCAGGATGACATAGCCAAACGAGTGCAAGTTGAGGTGCTTGATTATTCTAGTAACCTTTATGCTAAAGGATTCCAAGATTGGCTTATGTCCTTGGAATATTATTTTGAATGGTTCCAGATGTCAAGTGAAACAAAAGTTAGATTTATGAAGATTAAGTTAAAGGGTCAGGCAAGAGTGTAGTGGCATAGTGTAGAGGACCAACTTCACCGGCGCCGTGAACCACCCATAACCAAAGGGGAGGAGATGAATATACTGCTCAGTTTCATGAATTGATCATTCGGAGTGAAGTAACAGAAATAGAAAGACAATATGTGACTCATTACCGATCATGATTACGAAAAGAAATTCATAAAGAGATGACTACTACTCGTATTTTCATATTAGATGAAGCATATTAACTGGCACTTAAGGTTGAAACCCAGCAGAAATGAACTAGTAAGCAAAACAACTTGGATAACCTCTTGGACATTCATAGACAATTATGTTCATGTAGTAATCATTAGCAAGAAACAATTCTCTAAGTCATCTCTGCTAGCTGATCGAGGAAGGGTCAATGATAAACCCGATGATAAGCCTAACTTTAGAGGGAAAACCATTCTAGAAGGGACAAGAAATCAAACAGAGTGTTACAAGTGCGGTGAAAAGGGACATTTTTCCATAATCTGTTCAACCAAAAATCAAAAGTTTGCTCTAGTATATACAGAAGATGAGATTACAACTGACCCAGATTTGTGTTCAAAGACTCAGGAAGATAGTATCCAAGAAGAGGTCATTACCAAAAAGGAAGCAAATGCTATTGAATTAGAGGGTTCTGACCTACCCTTATTGTCATTTAATGAGTTTTGAGAAGATAAACAAGTAAAGAAGATGGAGAATCATGGCTGTGTACCAACTTTTTTCATACAAGAGTCAAACATAAAAGGAAGGACCTCAATCTCATCATTGACAATGGAAGTGGAATGAATATTATGTCCAAAGATTTAGTTGATAAACTCTAGTTAACTACAAAACATCTTGATAAACCATACCAGGTTAGTTAGATTAATGACACTTCAATTCCTCTGACCTCTAAATGTCTAGTTTCTTTCTCATTAGGAAAAGACTTCCATGATTCTGTTTGGTGCAATATCGTATCTATGAAGGCTTGCCATGTTCTGCTAAGATGTCCTTGGCTTTATGATAAAAGAGTTATGTATGATGGTTATGCCAATTCCTATTCCCTGAAGCAAAGAGGAAAAACTTTTATACTAAAACCTATGCGCATTGCAAATTTTCAATAGTCTGGATACTCCAACAAACCTCGGACCTTATACATCTGCAGGTTTGAAGAAGAAAGAAAAAAATGAGGTATTGTCTTCTTACTTATCTTAAAGGAACTTACTTCATCTTGCCAGTCCTCTATTCATCCTGACTATGCAGCAATCCTAAAGGATTTTTCTGATGTGATGCCAGGAAAATTGCCCAATAATCTTCTTCCCTTACGTGACATACAATACACCATTGATTTTATGCCTGGGTCCATCTTGCTGAATTACAGAGGCAAGTGCAAGAATTATTAGTCAAAGGGTTCATCAAGGAGAGTCTTAGTCCGTGTGCGGTCCCTGCACTATTGACACCCAAGAAAGATGGTTCTTGGCAAATGCGTGTAAATAGCCGTACAATAAAAAAATCATAGTTAAATATAGATTTCCCATTCCAGGTCTAGATGACTTATTAGATGTGCTTCATGGTTCTCAAATTTTTTCCAAGATAGACCTACGTAGCGGAAATCATCATATTCGTATCAAACCAAGTGATGAATGGAAAACAGTTTTCAAAATGAATGATGGTCTCTATGAATGGAATGTTATGCCTTTTGGCCTTAGTAACACCCAGTACTTTTATGCTGGTAATGGCTCAAATCCTTTGTCCTTTCACTAATAAATTCATAGTTGTGTACTTTGACGATATTCTGATATTTAGTAAAGACCAAGAAGAGCACAAAGAACACTTACGCAGGGTCTTTTGAGTACTACGTCAAGAGAAATTCTATGTCAACCTCAAAAAGTTTGCATTTGGGAACTCTCAAATTTTTTTCTAGGCTTTATAATTTCAAAGGAAGGAATCGAACCAGATACTGAAAAGTTGAGAGCAACAAAAGAAATAGAGCTGGCAATCGGGCCGGCCCGACCCGGCCCAACCCGGCCCGATCGGGCCAGTGACATAATCGGGCCGGCCCGGATTTACATCGGGCTGACATATTGCTAGCCCAGCCCA
>JASKGM010074999.1:0-15475 GCA_034509205.1 Ceratonia siliqua
TCTGACCTTGATCACAAAGACATAAAACACAAAAATTTCAGCTCTCAACTAGTTACCTTATTTTAAATTCCAATTTTCTTCCTTCTTCTCTATTTCTTTTCTCTTCTTTTCATTTGTTTCTTTCTACAATTTATGATGGCTCTCCTAATTTAAAGTCAAGATAGACTTATCTTACCTAAATCTCCAACATACCTACAACCACCATGAAAGAAGTTCCAAGAAAGACACTTAGTTACTCATTCTCCCCACACCTACTTTGAACAGAAATACAAGTAGAATTCTGTAGAAAAAATCATAAAATAGAGAGGAGAATGATTTACAACTGTCTTGGCAAATCTGCAAAGTAAGCACGCACATAACAAGCTGAATTAAACCAGCTTTCACTAGCCCACAAAGAGCTGCACCAATCCGTGAAACAAACTTAGCTTAGCAGTAAGAATTTTCCTTCACAACTTGTTGGAACAGTCCGGTGACAAGTTTTCTTAGCAGAAAAATTTTCTATATCCACCGAACAGAAAATTTTTTTTTTGTCTACCGAAAAGAAAACAGAGGAGTCCCAAGGTTCTTTGGGAGCAAAAAAGAGCTACCAAGGCCAGAAACTCTAGCTCCTCACTTCACACAACAATCCCGAGATTGAAGATCAGAAAAAAAACCTAGCAAAATAGAAGTCAGATCACAGCGTTGGCAAATTAGCAAAGCAACACCTTATGCGAAAAAAAAACAGAGCAATAGCTACGAAAAGTTATGAAGTTCATATTGGATGCTAAGATATACTATCAAGGTTGCAACATGTTGGTTTCTCATAGGGCCATGTCACCCTTAGGACAAATCTGGAGCATTCTACTCAATTGCAAAGTTAAAACATCTCTTCTGGTTATATATATTTCCTTTAATGTTTCACTCCTCCAGAACATTTTTTTTTTATTATATATATACATTTTTTTCCACCAAGCTTTAACTATAATTGGTAAGAAATTAAGTATGTGATATTAAATTTAAAAATCTTGCTTTCCAGCTCCATTATTTGAAAATAAAATTTTATTGAGGCACAAGAACATTACAAGCAGGTCTCATCATTAACCACTGACTCTAGAAATGAGGTAACAACTCCTGACCCGTTATCTATAACTGAACCTATATCTGATATTAATTTGCCTATTGCTGTTCGAAAAGGAATTCGAGAATGTACTAAACATCCTTTATATCCTCTTTCACACTTTTGGTTCCTTGGAAATTGTTCACCATCTCATAGAGGGTTCCTTGTGAGTCTAAACACTATGTCCATTTCTACTACATTACCTGAGGCCTTATCTTGCAAACATTGGAAAAATGTCATGGCTGTTGAAATGGAAGCTTTGAACAAAAATAAAACTTGGAAAGTAGTGGACTTACCTAGAGGAGAAAAGCCAGTGGGATGTAAATGAGTTTATACTGTCAAGTATAAGGCAGATGGAACTCTTGAGAGGTATAAAGCCAGATTAGTTACCAAGGGATACACTCAGACATATGGGATAGATTATCAAGAAACTTTTACTCATGTTGCAAAGATGAACACAATCAGAGTTTTACTGTCCCTAACAGCCAATTATGATTGGCAATTGCAACAATATGATGTAAAAGATGCCTTCTTACATGGGGAACTTGAGGAGGAAATATATATGGAAATTTCACCTAGCTTTAGTGAGAGTCTAAGCACCAACAAAGTATGCAACCTCAAGAAAGCATTGTATAGACTGAAACAGTCACCTAAAGCTTGGTTTGGGAGACTCACCAAAGTTATGATAAATATAAGATATAAGCAGAGTCAAGGTGATCATACTCTCTTCATCAAATACTCGGAATTAAGGGAAGTTACAATTCTCTTGATATATGTTGACGATATAATTGTGACAGGAAATGATGAGATGGAAAAACAAGCCCTGAAACATAGGCTGGCAAAGGAGTTTGAAATTAAAGAACTAGAGGGACTGAAATACTTCTTGGGAATTGAAGTTGCACACTCCAAACAAGGAATATTAATTTGCCAACAAAAGTTTATTGTTGACCTCTTAAAAGAAGCAGGAAAATTAGCCTGCAAACTAACTAGTACACCAATAGATCCTAATCACAAACTCAGAGAAGCAGAAGGGGGAATAGATGTTGATAAGGAAATGTATCAACGATTAGTTGAAAGACTCATTTACTTGTCTCACATTAGACCTGGTATTGCCTATGCTGTAAGTATAGTAAGCCAATTTATGCATAATCCAAAAGAGATTCACTTGCAGGCTGCTTATAGGATACTCTATTACCTTAAAAGAACTCCAGGGAAAGGAATTCTATTTAAAATGAGTGATGGGCTCTTACTTGAAGCATATACAGATGCTGACTATGCTGGATCAGTAGTCGATAGGAGGTCTACCACTGGGCATTGTACCTTCCTTGGTGGAAACCTAGTCACATGGAGGAGCAAGAAACAAAATGTTGTAACTAGGTCTAATGCAGAATCAGAATTTCGAGCAATGGCCCAAGGAGTTTGTGAGTTACTGTGGCTGAAGATTATTTTGGAAGATTTGACGATTAAGTAGGATGGCCCTATGAGACTCTACTATGATAACAAATCCGTAATCAGTATTGCACACAACCCAGTGCAACATGACAGAACAAAACACATTGAAGTGGACAGACAATTTATCAAAGAAAAACTGGACAGTGGTTTGATCTATACACCGTATGTGCCCACCAGTTCTCAACTTGTGGATGTGCTTACCAAGAGTTAGAGTAATTCGCTGTTCCAAACAATTATTGCTAAGCTGTGAATAGATAATATCTACTTACTAGCTTAAGGGGGAGAGTTGAAATATTGTGATTATTAGAATCCCTTGATTAAGGTTGTAATTATAGTGAATAGAATCTCTTAATTAAGGGACAATTAATTATGATTAGAATCCCTTGATTAAGGGCCAATTAATTCTATAATTAGGAGTTAATTTCTTTCCTTTTTTACACAAGGCACCTTGTGTATATATTAAGGGTGTTATTCCTTTGTAAAGTAATTGAGAAAAACAGAGCCATTTCAATTTCTTCTTTTTTTTTCCTTTTCCACAACCCCTTTAATAATACAAGGAACTAAGTAACAATTGACTCTGTTTTTCTGCCTACTGTTCTTGTTGAACCTAAACTCTTTTCTTCTCATTTTTTCTTTTCCTTTTCCTTTTCCTATATATTGTGTATACTCTTTTTACGACCAGGAAATAGTAGAACACTTACATATTATGATTGCACTGTTGGAGCTGCCTTAGATGGTATAATTAGCTGAATAGTTCCGTGAGATAATAGTTGGTCATTATGTAGTAGGAGTCTCAGTTTAAATAAAGGTTTAGGAATAAGTATTATGTACATGGTTGAGAACATTTTTGTGAATTATATATTTGTCATCACCTGCATATTTTCTCAAGAGAACTTATGTCCCAAGCTCTTGAAATGGTGAAATGATCTTTGTGAAGTCATTAGTACAAGGGAATTGATTGCGTAAAAGTAAAATTTTAGTTGAGCAAGATTATTTCTAATGTACAATGGCTTTAGATCTACATCTAATACTGGAAGAAGCCCTTATGTTTGTCTTGTATGTCAAGTAGAAAAAGTTGATGGTGAAAGTAAAGGTTAAAAGCCTAGAAAAAATATTTCAAAATCACTTTTAAAAAGTTATTGAAAACTGTAGAAAATATTAAGCATGATGTTTACAAATTTAAAATGGTTAAAAATATGCATACACGTCTATATAATTATGCATATTTTGTTATTTGTATATTTCTATACAAGCTTACAAATTACTGTAACCACATAAACTTTTCACTTGAGTAGAAATACTTGGGATATGTTCAGTCTGGAGGCCAAATATTTCATCTAGTTTACAAAATATTGTCTGGAATCATTGACTGCTATCTATTTTTATCTTCTTAATTGATATTATTACCTGAAGACTTAAACATGTGGGATAGATTACGAGGAAGTTTTTGTCCTCTTAGCTAAGATGAAGTCTGTTCGCCTCCTGCTCCATTGCTGCGAATGAGATCAGCCTTTCTTCCAATTAGATGTTCAAAATGCCTTCCTAAACCGGGATCTACAGGAATAAGCTTACGTGGGTCCTCCACCCAGTTGTGTAAAGGGGAGGAGAACAAGAGAGGCTAACACTCAACTGGAGTGGAAGCCAAACCACAGGGCTAAGAATCTATGATCGATGCACTCTTAAAATATACACTTTAGGCCAAAGAAAATTTGTTCAATAGTATAAAACTGTCGAAAACCAAATGTTTTTCCATAGCAGTGCTAAGTGTAAAGCAATCAGATCATAGTGTGTATATGTCTCAAGCTTACTTCAGTCTTCTATGACTATACTCATTGCTTTATTTTGCATTTTAAAATATTATACTTCGTTCATAAAGAATGTGATTTCTTTTTATATAGTCTATGCATACTTCAGATAGTAAATTTTATTTCCTTTTTAACAGGTTTCCTTTGAATATTTTAAGTGTCACGCCCCAATTTAGGACATGTGACCGGCGTAGAGAATTGCCCTTTAGGTAATTACTACCAGCCTAAAATACTAATACAATTAATATAATTCAAAATCCTTCTTAAATGAATATTAAAGTAAAATACACTTTCATAAAAATAATTCTAAGTCAAAAATTTATTAAAAATTTTGGCAGAGTTTTCCCTGAAATATAGACTATCCTAAGGTACAAATCTGTAAAAACATCAAGGTGGACATGCCCACCATCAACCAGAAAATAGTGAAAGGTCCATCATGGACTGTATATTCAAATTACACAAACTATGCAATTTATATCTACAGGCCATGAAAATAAACAAAAATGCAATTAATCTTATCCAACATCATCCACAATCCTCAAGTAAATTCCAATACTACTACTCAGATGATGCCTACCAAATCAATCAGTGAGGGGTAAGTCCACTAACTCAGTGAATGGAAAACAGACTTACCAACTGATAACTAAACCCCTAGACATAAAGTGCATTACTACTAAAATACTTAAAAATCTCATTTAATACTTTATTAACATAAAAGCACCTAATGCACCTTACATTTAGGAAGAAAATAGTTGTCGCTTTATAATCATGCCACAGTAGAAATATTTAATATGATATTTAAAGTGAAATTTATATCAGCAAATATTTCAATAAAACAAATATAAATTTCTTAGGATCCATCAATATACATAGGGGAGAACCTAAACTGAGAACACAGTGTTACCGCTCCAGAGGATAAATCTCAATTGGAGGGTAACTCCATCCTCACCTTCGGGAACTACACTCACCGAAGGGAAATACTAAATTTCCTGTTATTTGCCAGGCATTCTCATCTGGAGGAACTATTCACAATAACACTCAATCTTCTGTTAGGAACCACACTCTTTGATAGAAGTACCCTTTATCAGGAACTGCCCTCAATTGATAAAGGTTGTGACTTAGGTGCACCTAGTGGTTATACCATCACTCTACTACGAATCTCAGATTACCGTTCTAAATTTCTTTCATAATTCTCATACTTTCAAAATATCAAATTTCATATATTTTTTTCATACTGTAGAACAAAATAATAAGTTTCACAGATATACATATATATCACTTTCTCAAAATTTCCTCAAATCCATACTCAAATAAAATTATCTATCTACCAGATAAAATTTAACAGTTTAGGCATAAAGAAGTAAGTAAGAATCCACTCACTGTTTGGTTTGTAATCCAAGGCTCAGTCCAAAACCAACCTTTCTTCTGCTACTGATCTAGGTTTGAAAGAGTTAGTTTCAATACTCCTATGCAGTAATTAAACAGAGAACGTTTTAGCCCCTCCTAGACTTTAATGAACACTTTATCATAACTTAAGGACATTACATTCCTTATTTAAAAGGGACAACAGGGAGACAGGATACACATTAGCATAAATTCCGAATTTATGCTCAGGAAGGAGTAATCCCACAGAGGAAATTTCTACAATTAATACTGGAACCGATAGCAGCAAGGGATCAATAATTGAATATCCATGATATGGGGATGTCATTACAGTATACTCTTAAGAGAATGAATTAGATTATGGAAATTAAAGTAATTTAACGAAAAAGAGTAAATTTCTGAATTTGACTACTAAATCAACATATTCGTGGAACCAATTGGGAGAAGGATTAATTTCAAGGAATCCAACAGCTACCCCCAAACAGAAATCAGGCAAGAAAATCGTATTTCTAGCCAAAGAATTGTTCAGAAGTGGTTGAATTTACTTACAACAAAAGGAAACCTTAAGAACTGGATTTGTAGGAGTAATTGAATACCCAAAACTGAACTCCTAACATAGACATACATGGCTGAAATTTGCTTCAGTACAATATGAAATCCAAGAATAGAAATATGGATGGCTGAATATATACATAGTGGCTAGAATTTAACTTACAGAGGAGGTGAAGGAAGTCCCAAACCGTGGTAGTTGCAGTCTTTTTCTGCAGTAGAAATCCCCTCTTAGCTATGGTAGTACTCCCTCGGACAGCAGGAGAAACGGCGTCGCCGCTTGTCTTCCCAGCCACCCACGATGGCTAGATGGTGACTGGTAGGCTGTGACGGCTGGACGGCGGTGGGCGGGGACCGGTGGTAGTGAACTCATGGAGGAAATGAATGTACGATGGGGGAAGAGACTTCTTGTCTCTTGGCACTGAAACAGGGGAAAGTTTGGAGGGAGGTGTGTTCAGATGGGGTATTTGGGGAAGATGGAGAAAGATCTTTCTGCAATTTCCATAAGTTTCTAACTTGTTAAGTTTTACTGATTGGTCCTTTAGGTTTTTGATATTTGCATTCGGGCCCTTGTTCATCATCATTTTTTTTAGGGCATTACATTAAGCAATTGAAGCTTTCCAATTATCTCGAGCTAGAACAAATTTGGCATGGGGAAATTTCCCTGCCAGACAATTGCTTTCGCAACTTGAAAACCTTGGTGGTGGAGAATTGCCAATTTCTTTTAGATGTAATTCCATCTAATTTACTTCCTTACTTAAACAACTTGGAAGAATTTCAAGTATGAAAATGCATTTCAGTGGAGGTAATATTTGATATAAATGACAGGAAGATGGCAAAAACAGAGAAAAAAATCCTTTAATTTGAAAATTTTGACTTTAGATCAGCTGCCAATTGTGAAGTATGTATGGAATAAGAACCCTCAAGGGATTTTGAGCTTTAAGAATCTTCAAAATTCTTAATGTCTACAAACTCTGATTCCCTTAACATCTGTTGCGAAAAGTTTCTCAAAACTTAAAAATATTGGAATACTGTTATGCCACAAAATTAAGAGCAATTTTATCTGTAAGTATACATGTGTTGTAGTACCTAACATGATCAAATTCACAGGGATGAACTTATATGATAAAAAAAAAATTAAGCTTAAACAATGAAAACAAATTATTAAAAGGAACATGCAATCAAATAGGGAAGAAAACTAATGAGATGAAGAATTTTTAAGTGACTGAATACAATTAAAACAAATTATTTAAAGGAACATGCAATGAAATAGAGAAGGAAATTAATGAGATGAAGAATTTTTAAGTAACAGCATACAATTAAAATGATAAAGAAAATTAATCATGAACAACTGATGATTGAAATATTCACAAACCTATTTGAATATTACAGGGATTTATCAAGAATATAGTATATTCAGAAATTACAATGAATCAAGAGAAATATATACATAATCAAAATAATTGATAATAAAAGTCATTCAATTAATCAAACACACATTATGAACTCTATTGCTGATCTAAAAGAGTATCTAAATCATTTGACTTCACCCTAACCTTAGTACGAAAACTTAGCCAACCATGTTCATCACAAGATCCATAGAAGTCCAGCATTCTCCATAAGAAAATTAAAAACAAAGCACAAAACGCAACACTCAAAAATGGTCTTCACAAGAGAGCAAAGGTGAAGAGAAGAAAAGAAACCAAAGCCGTTGACTTCACGCTGCTGTTGTCTTCTCTCTTGCCAAAGTTGTGCTCCCAATCTCTGAAAGGTGTTTTAGGACATTCCAGCTAGGACAATTTCTTATTCCCTTCAATTTATTTATTTCTACACAATAAATAAATAAATAAACTTACATAAAAATTAAGCGCAAAACTTATTTGCAGCAAATACAATATTGCGGGGCATTGGTGGAAATTATTGGAAAGGTGGAAACATCTGCGGAAGGAGCAATTGAAGGGTTTGCATTCCACCGTTTAACCTCTGACTCTAAATTTCTTGCCAAAGCTGAAGTGCTTTTACCGTAGAAGAATGAAACTAGGATGCCCCATGTTAAAAGTTGTAAATGTTTATCATTGTGGGAAGTTGCATATATTTGCATCAGAATCCCAAAGCTACCAAGAAGCTCTTGCTGAGAATCAAGCTGGTCTGGTCTTTCAATTGATGCACTTACCCTTTTACCTTATGTTCCTCTTTTGCTGTGGACGCATCGAATTTCCAAACTTCTCTTTTTTGCTTCGTCGGTTATTCATTATTGGCTGCCTGAGGAACTATCACTTGGTTCGTGAACAATGAATCTTTCAGTACACAAGGACAAATTTTTACAAACATACATTGTATTATCTTATTTATGTAATGTTCAATAAATACAAATCATGCATACTTTTTAAATGAAGTAGAATTTATAATACACTGTAAAATTCAGGTAACCTATTCTATCTCATTAAAAGTGTACATATGTTTTGTATTTATTAAATATTGTACGGATGATATAATATAATATGATATATGTGTATACGAATTTCTCCTAAATAAGACAACTTGCAACACACAGAAGCCTATCTCCAACCATCACCAACAATAGAAGTTGCAGAAAACACAACATGTTGCGTCCTCGATCAATTGCTTCAATGGTACAAGTTGAAGAAACATACACAATGGTAAAGCCAGATGGTATTCAAAGTGGGCTCCTTGGAGAAATAATTTCATGGTTTAAAGAGGGGACAATAGTGTTGGAAGAGGATAAAGAAAATTTAGTCAATATTAAAAAAAAAAGTTTTAAACGGTATGACATAACTGAATTTTTTTTTTATATTTTTAAAAATAGAAGAGAAATATATGTAAGATTCAAAAATATATATTCTCGTTTTTACTGTATGAATAAGCCAACGCGTGATTGATGCCGAATGTTTTAAAATTTGAAATATAAGATTAGGAGGTGGAATAATTATATATATGGTTCACCCAAACCAATTTTAGTCCATTTTAAAAACTATTTTCATTTGGTATAGAGTTAGGTGTTAGGAGCTTATCAAACTTGAATAAAATAGATATATTAGTAGGGTGGGGTGCAGTAATGATTTGATTTTAATGAATTCATATATTTTGTATTGTCTGAATTGGTTGAATTATACGAGTCATCGTGGAATTTACTAAAAATTTTAAATTTCCTAAATGCAAGTAGCATTTGATAGATTTGAAAGCTTAATATTATATTTAATTTTTTATGAGTAAAATATTTTTTAAATTTAAAATATAAGATTAGGAATTGAAATAATTGGATGGTTGACTCAAAATAATTTTAGTCAATTTTAAAAACTATTTTTATTTGGTATAGAATTAGGAGTTAGGAACTTATCAAACTTCAATAAAATAAATGTATTATATATTAGGGGTGGGGTATATTAATAATTCGATTTTAATGAATTCACATTCTTTATATTGACTGAATTGGTCGAATTGCACAAGTTATCATTAAAGTGGAAGCCAAATTTACTAGAAGTTTTAAATTTCTTAGATGCAAGTAAAATTTGATAGATTTTAAAGCTTAATAATAAATTCAATTTTCTATGCGTAAAATATTTTCTAAATTTGAAATATAAGATTATCAGGTGAAACAATTGGATGGTTGACCCCAATTAATTTTAGTCAATTTTAAAAGCTATTTTTTTATTTGGTATAGAGTTAGGAGTTAGGAGCTTATCAAACTTGAATAAAATAGATGTATCATTTGGGGTAGGGTTCACTAATAATTTGACTTTAATGAATTCATATTTTTTATAATATCCGAATTGTTCGAATTGCACGAGTCATCATAGAATTGAAAGCTGAATATACTAAAAATTTTAAATTTCTTAGATGGAAGTAGCATTTTATAGATTTGAAAGGTTAATATTATAATCAAATTTATACGTGTATAATATTTTTTAAATTTGAAATATAAGATTAGGAGGTGAAATAATAATTGGATGCTTGACCCAAATTAATTTTAGTTAATTTTAAAAATTATTTTTGTTTGGTATAGAGTTAGGAGTTGAGCTCATCAAACTTGAAAAAAATAGATGTATTATTAGGGCTGAGATTCACAAATAATTTGATTTTAATGAATTCATATTTTTAATATTGACTGGATTTGTTAAATTGTACGAATCACCATTGAGGGGAAGCCGAATTTACTAGAAATTTTAAATTTCTTAGATGCAAGTAGCATTTGATAGATTTGTCAGGTTAATATTATATTCAATTTTCTATGTATAGAATATTTTTAAATTTTGAAGTATAAGAATAGGAGGTGAAATAATGGATGCTTGATCCAAATTTATATTCAATTTTCTATGCGTAAAATAGTTATGATGATAATAATGATGGCAAAGAGTTGTAATAAGTTGGTAGTAATGAGTTTAATCAAAAATAGGAAATTGTTTTCTTACTTATTTTTGAAAACATTTTTCCTTAAAAAATTAAATCAAAATTAATATTGTTGAAATTTTTTCTTTAGATAGGTTTTCAAAACAAACACCAAAAAATCTTTTCATGTCAGAAAATTTTTTCAAAAAATTTCTTTCTAGCAAAACAAATGAAGCCTTAAAGAAAATATATTTGTTTGGATCTCAACGTATTTTATCATTTATTTTAGAGACAAAAGTATAATTATACATTAAATTATTTATGAAAACTAATTTTTTTACATTTAAATACAGTGTAAATTAGTGTTTAGAACTATATTTTAAAATAGTACATTATGAAAAAAAATTTATTTTATGTACTATCGTATCAAGATTATTTTAATGAAAAACGAGAAGAGAAGAGAGAGAAAAAAACGAGAGAGAAAAATATTAAGATAAGGGAAAGAAAAGGAAAAAAAGAAAAAAAGTTGAGAATTGTGAGTTGCATGTGAGATATTTGAATGCTTTTTATTTAGATATTTAAATTAAAATAATGTGATCTTATCTAAATCTATTTTTAAAAGATTGAAATTTGTGCATTTTGTTAGTACAGAATGTACTTTAGAGCATATAATAAACATATTTGAATCCTTTTGTATTTAAAAAGAAATATACATAATAAAGTTCCGGTGGAACAGAGCAGAAATCGTTCAAATGGAAGGAAGATAGTGGAAGACTCTGGTAGTAAGAATTTTGGGGAAATCACATTATAAATATTAACTTATGATTAGCTTTTAAAGTATTCTTCAACACCGTCATCCTTTTAATTTTACGTGTGCTATTGTCTTTAACTATAATGTATTATTAGGGATAGGGTTCACTAATTATTTAATTTTAATGAATTCATATATTTTGTATTGACTGAATTGTTCGAATTGCACCAGTCACCATTGATTTAAAAGTTGAATTTATTGAAAATTTTAAATTTCTTGGATGCAAGTAGCATTTCATAGATTTGAAAACTTAATATTATATTCAATTTTTTATGCATGAAATATTTTTTAAATTTGAAATATAAGATTAGGAGGTGAAATAATTGGATACTTAACCCAAATCAATTTTAGTCAATTTTAAAAACTATTTTCATTTAGTATAGAGTTAGGAGTTCGGAGCTTATCAAACTTGAGTAAAATAAATTTATTATTAGGCATGGGGTTCACTAGTAATTTGATCTTAATGAATTCATTTTTTTTATATTGATCGAATTGCTTCAATTGCATTAGTTACCATTTAAGTGAGAGCTGAATTTATTGGAAACTTTGAATTTCTTAGAAGCATTTGATAGATTTAAAAGCTTAACATTAGATTCAATTTCTGTGTAAAATATTTTTTAAATTTGAAATAGAAGATTAGGAGATGAAATAATTGGAAGCTTAACCCAAATCAATTTTAGGCTGTAAACATCTAATTTTGTCCAAGGTTTATAAAAAATTAATAATCAAATAACAAAATAACAAAAATAAAAAATAATAATGATAATAATTGAATTAATAAAAAATAAAAAAATTTTAATTAAAAAAATGGGAAGTAAAAAGAAAATAAATAAATAAAAGGGGAAGGAGAAAGGTCCAAAATCATTTTTCTGGCAGCCCAAATAGGATTCAGAAGCCCAAACAAGATTTAGCAAAAAAAAAGAAAAAGGAAAAGGGACCAGGCCCAATCACCCAACCGATCCAAGCCTATGAACCAACTGGATCAACCCTGACCCGGATCATCACTCACAAACTGCCTGACAGATCCCAAATCCTAATTCCCCCAAATCAAACCCAATTCCCCGGATCCTGTGGCCCCCATGCGTCTATCTCTGTACTCCACCTATGCTCTGTCTTCCTTCATCCCTTCCACGCGAATCTCCTCATTCCATTTCTGCTCTGTTACCTCTCCATCTCACGCCGTGAAACTCGTCTCTTTCACCTCTCAAACTGCCACGAATCGCTCATTTCCTTTCTTCCCTAAATGGCCAGTAATTTCTCTCCTTCACCATCAACGGGGAAACCGAATCTGTCGGCTCCTTGTGTTTCGCCTGACACTGTATAATTTTTGTGTGAATCACGCCGTGGGGAAGAGACTTGGATTCAGGGATTTCAATTCTAATTCTCGGCTATAAAAGGACCCAACGAAGAGCCTACGGGGAGAAGCGAACTAAGATTAGAAATAGAGGGTTTTCACCTGTTGAAGGAGACAAAAGATCTGAAGGGTTGCTGGCAGAAGAAGAAGGCAGTGATTCGACTGGTGAGTTACGTCCTTGGAGGATGAGGAGACCTCCGGAGTTTGAACTCTCTCATCCTCTATTTTTCTGGTTGATTGGATTGAAAATAAGAACGTCACTAATGTGAGGTTAAGGGGATAGTTAATCTCATGTATAAACTGGTTCAATTTAGGGAAACATGTTATTGTGAGATTTGAGAAAATGTTGTTGGTTCTGCTTTGGTCATTCACTTGCTGATTAGAAATGCTAATTTGAAATGTGATTCTTTCATACTGATTGGTCTAAAATTGTGTAGAATTTATGGTAGAATCTATTTGGCTGTATGTTCTGGAAAAGGGATGGGTGTTATTTCTGCTTCTTTTCTGGAATTGATACTGATAATTGAATGGATTAACCTTGTTTAATTGCTACGGATTTTTTTTTTTGAATCCCCTGTCTAGTTCGCTTTTAGGATATCAAAGCTGGTTATCATGCTAATCATATCATACTCCTGTAGGACTCTGATTGTCACATTGTGGTTTGTTTATTATATGATCACCCATGGTGGGTTTAAGTCAAAATATCAGGTGCTGAAAGGTTTGTTTTTTTCTTGGTTTTGTACGTTCTGAAGATATGTTGAAGGGTTTCTTGTGCTAACTTTTGTTCAATGGGTATTACCCTTGAAATGGAATTAACCTGGATACCAGCTCTGGCATTTTCTTTTTGACCGAACTGGTTTCTTTTGATTAGATATATGGGAGCTATAATTCTTCTGTTTGCTTGGAGATAAAAGAGTGTCTTGTGCATTCAGATTTATCCACCTGCTTGATGTTTGCATATGACTATATTTTCTGGGCATAGAGTACTTTGTTTTAGCATTATATGATCACAGTAGCTTCATTCCTTTCTGTTTCTGCTTGGATTGTACCTTGCCATTTATCATGCGTCATTTTGATATTTGACATCTTTGCTTTCGGTTAGGGGGTTGGCCTCTGTTTTGAGCTTTAAAGTTTGTCTTTATGTTTTACTCATCGACACGCCTTATTGGTTAGTCCGGTTTAATTCATCACTTTAAAGATAGTCAGGATAGGAGGATTTTAAATTAGAAATGTGTGGCTTGCATTCTCTAAACGTAATATTAAAGTTCATACCTTGTGCCAAATTGGTCAAATGGACTCCAATGGCCCATCAGGAATTCAAAGTATACTTTGTACCAAATTGGTCAAATGGGCTCCAATGGCTCATACTACACCCTTGCTGTAAATTTCAATTTCGTTTGGATTGGGTTCTAAGGATCCAAATTACAAAACTCTTGTCAAAAGATTTCAAAGAATTAATTGCCAAAATGCTGAGGGAATAATTAGACCTTCAAAGTAATACGTGGCCCAAAGCCCAAAACAGCCCATTTGCAAAGAAGGTTAGGCTCCTAAGGCCCAATTAGATATTAAAAGGGTTCAAGGCCCAACTATCCCCTAAATAGCTCCAATAGCCTCGTTCAATATTTTTTAAAAGAAATTTTTATTAAGAAAAATTCAACAACCTTCGTGAGCATCCTAAACACTTTCAAAGGAAAATGATATATTTAACTCATAATTTCCCTTTTGACTCCATTACTTTCAAGATTTACACTTTGACCCTCAATACTTTCAGTAATTGCATTTTGACCCCCAATTTTCAAGAATGGCATTTCGGCCCCACTCCTTTTATAAACTTCATTTATGCCTCACAATCTTCATGAATTTCATCAGTTATCACCAAGGGGTCATTATTCAAGGGACTTTTAGTAGAAGGTTACCTTCTCCAAAGTCTCAATCTTTTTTGGATTTTCAGTGGAATTTTACATTTCCCAAAGTCTCAAACTTTTCTGGACTTTTAGTGGAACTTTATTTTCCCAAAGTCTCAGTCTTCGTGGGCTTTTAGTAGAGATGTTCTCTCTGAAGTCCTAATTCGCGGTCCAGGCTTTAAGTGGAAATTTAATTTTTCCTAAATGTCTTAATATCATCTCCCTTAATCAACTTAACAAAAATATTTTTTGAACTACGTTGACCTTGATCCCTTTCGGGGTACGTAGGCACTTATTTGGTAAGACAGATCTAGATATTTATTTTTTCTATTTTTGTCCATTATTAATAAAAGGGAGTAATTTCAAATAAATTAAAATAATTAAGCAAAAACAATTTAGGGTAACCGTCCATAGGGACGGACGTGGTAGGGTGCCTAACACATTCCCTAAAACTCCCGAATCCTTCCTCTGGTTTCAAGGGCCAGTTTTTTTTCTTTATTTTTTAGGATCCCAATTATCCTTCTAATTAATTGGTGGCGACTTCCATTTTCTCTGCGTCTTCCCTCACGCGCCCCAAAGTCATAAAGCGATGGCTTTTCACCGGCCATCACGTTGTGACAAAGTTCTACCCAGAGTCAATAAAATGGCCAGTGATAACCATGTATTCAGCTACTTGATGACTTGATCTCCACATATTTGTCGTTATGCTAATCTTGTTCACACTCTTCAACAGTGCCTTAAGAGTTTTCTTCTCGGTTTCATATAATGCCATGC
>JASKGM010075010.1:0-15473 GCA_034509205.1 Ceratonia siliqua
CCCCCAAAATCTAATAGAAATTTCAATATAGAACTGTTTATCACAACAGTTTCATTTTGCCAACAGAATGAAACAAACAAACATGTCAATAAACATTCTTAAATAAAAACTCAATAATGAACCCAATATTCATAACAAATATTTAGTACAAATAGAAAATTAATTACTAACTTAGTCAAAAATACATGTTTAAAAGAAATAAATAAATATATGACTATTCATCATCATCATCATCATCACTAATATTGACTTTTGACAATACTTTTTTTCATGAATAGTGAATTATGTTATATTATTTTATTTGTCCGTCAATAGTAGCATCCTTATTTGAAAGTGTTGCTCACACATATTGTAACTCTTAAATAAGAGCATTAACTCTCTGTTGTATTAGCAAGAACTCATTGGGTGTGTATTCAATAAATTGGGTAAAAGTATAAGCTCCTAATAATGAGGTCTCAAAGCTAAATCTGTATGCACGACCCTTCTTATTCTTTTCGCCGATGGCCATCAAGAAGATAGTAGAGTCATCAACTGAAGACCCTTCAATATGGGATGTTTCCTTTAATGTTTCATATACAGCCTAAACAATATTTTTCAAAAATAAAATAAAACGTTAATTAAACAAGTTTAATTTATTATAATAACTATAAAAATTCATTCATAAACTATAATGATTCTTACGTACATATGCATTAGCTACCTTTTGATGTATCCACCTAGTTGGTTGAGATGGCTCATTGCTCTCCCTATAATTGAGTCTTTTGAAAAGCTCTGGTTGAGTAGGGTCTCTACCCAACTCCAATGCCTGTTCATATTTTTCAAAAAAAAAAGAAAACAATTTTAGTATAATAAACATATGTAAATGTCATTCTAATAATTAGGTACATTAATATTACCATCTGTTTCTTATGCTTTGACATTGCAATAGAGCCACCTCCAAGCACACATCCTCCAGCATTAGAAACTCTATTTTTTTGCACGTATTCTTATATTAAAGGTAAGACATCATGGGGTAGCCACTGTTCAGTGCACATATTCTTGTGAACGTGTTTGATTGCATCGCGGATTAGATTACCACATTTGGCTCCCCAAACCTTTTGAGCTCTGGCATTGTATTGTAGCTCACATTTATATTTCTTCTGCAATATATTCAAACATATAAAGTTATTAACAATTCAATAAAATAAGTACATATTTTAATTTAAAAAGTGATTATATTGAAATAACCTTAAACTCCTCAAACCATATTTTCTTTACTTCTTTATCCACTTCAGACCACCCTAGCCAAGCTTTCTTATATTTCTCTTTGAATATGGTCGAAATACTTACTACAATGTCATGAGGAATGAAACTACACAAGAAAATAGTTAACATATTTAATAAATATAATTGAAAATATGTTGTAGTAAATGAGTTTGAAGAACTTACTCATTTCCATGTGGACGAATCTATATTTTTCTATCGGATGGATCAGTCATACCAAGAACATATTGAGCCCCAAAATAAGCTTCTTCGTTATGAGAATATTGTGTATTCTAGGCCATAGAGGTTTGTGCAGGCATCGAAAGAGGGTAACATCAAGCTACAAAGTATAATGTGAAGGTCTATTGATGTAGAACATATATCAATGAGTATTCATTCCTATATGAATGTTCAAAAGTGTTACCAGAATGTAGTCAGGTCCTTATGTTTTATGTATTTGTTTGGGGTGTTAGTGACTTAGTGATGTTTATTATTGTTATTTTTGTTGTCTTTTCCCTTTAATTAATTATGTTGTTTCATTGAGGGTATTTTAGTAATTATGTATGGGCTATATCTTATATCAGGAATTGGTCTTACTATAATGGGATTATTATTTAGAATATTAAGACAAAGTTTTTGGGAGTTTTCTCTTACTGCTATTGTTCACAATACGGTACAGTATTTTTTGGATGGATTTCCAGATCTTAGCTTAATCCTTGCATTTGTAAGTTTCAAATCTATCCTACCATTCTTCTCCGATGTTAGGTGGTATAAGAGCATGGGATTTGCCCAGGCGATGGATACGGATAGTGAGAGAAGCATAATACATAATCAGATGTCCTTCACACTGCCACAGTGTTCGGATTTACTCGATAAAGTATATTCACCAGGAAAACTTGCGTTAGTTAATGATTGCTTCACTACACATTCTTACGTTTACAAGGAGATACTAATAATTATATGTTAAAGAAAGCCATGGGTAAATGGACAGAAGTAAACACCTATATGGGAAAGAGAGAATTTATTCTAAGTCAAAGGAATTTGAAATGCTTGACTAGAAATATTTCCAGAGCAGGCAGTGGGGATTTGAAGACTGCTATTTTATTCTCACTTTCATAGGTTGCATGCCTATTAAAAATTTTCTAAGTTGGATTTCAGAAGTAGAGTATTTCTTTGAGATGAGGGAAGTGCTAGAGGATAAAATGGTGAAAATAGTAACATCTAGATTCAACGGTAATGCTGCAGATTGGTGATACCAGTTGAAAAGGGATAAAAGAAGGCAAGGAAAAACATCAGTCAAGACTTGGAAGAAAATGAAGCAGTTGCTAATGGGAAAATTATTTCCTTATGATTATGAATAGACCTTGTTTCAAATGCATCAAAACAGCTAGCAAGTTGAACAAGAAAGAGTAACATCTCGAAGTTATTTAAACAAATGTGATCATTTAGGTTGATTATGAGAAGTACTTAAAGGAGAAAGGGAATCAGAGAACTTCAATATTTTTAAAGGAAGTAATTTCTATGGAAGCAATCAATGAAAATAAAGAGCAAGTGGAAATCAAGGGCTGGGATGATAAACTTGGTGACATTGAATCAAAAGTACAAATGCAGTATGAACTTTTTGAAATAACTAAGCAGACTGCACTAGTATCCATAGAGCTTAATGGTACTAAACTTGTAAGTGAGAATTTTATCCATAATTCTTTAACCATTGCACCTGAGTATGTTCTTAGGGAGGTTAGTGAAAGTAATTCCCTTGATGTTGTATCTAGTAAAGATGATAGTGAGGTTGTTGAAAATAATTTAGATAGTAATGGATTTCTTTATGAGAACTCAAGCTTTGCATGTGCTACTAAGATTAAAGTTGAAAATGAAAATTATATTAAGAGTAGCAATGTTGATAGTCCCATAACAGTGCAGAATGGAGATGTTAATGTAGAAATTGTAAAGGAAAAAGTGAGTTTGAATGAATTAAAAGAAGCGAATCCAAAATTTTCAAAATTTATGGGAAGTCATTATGAAGAACTTGAACAAATTAAAGATGAAGATCATTCTAATAAGGAAAAGAAAAATCAAGATGAGGTGATACCAATAAATGAAACATACATACCACTTTATGTAGGTAAGTTATTGCTAAGTGTTTATATTGATTCTTGGTATAATTGGGTTAGAGGACATCATAGTGTATAAAGGTCAAGTCTTACTTGTTTATTAAATGCTTATTTGATGACTCACCCCAATGGATTTGAAGATTCTAATGTTCGTGGTTTGATTTTATTTCATGGAATTTGAAAGAATGAAAGTTTCTGCAATGCAGTGATGTTTTTACTGCAGAAAGTTGATGATGACTCTATTCAATTTCCTAGAGTTGTTATTAAGGATATGTATGAGAGTTAAGTTGCAGCTGGAAGTATAAATCTTAAAAAAGCTTCTGTAGGAGCTATAAAAGGATTACTTTTGCGAGGTGGTTCAATTTTCTATTAGAGCGAAAGGTGTTGAGATATTTTAGAAAGGATGGATATAACTGGGAAAAGAAAAATGATGGAAAGACTATAAAGGAAGCTCATGAAAAGTTGAAGGTGGGAATCATTGTTGTATTGTACTACTACCACGCCACATGGGGAGGAAAAAAAATTTCAGAGGCAAAGCTATTGGATGCTTAAACCGAGTATAATGCACATAATTTTTGTCCCCTACTTGGAAGTTAAGGGTAAAAAGACACATATAGGTGGAAAAACCAACACTGAAGAGCTTTCATTAGATTCCCAAAAGGGATGCTCTACATCGTTTGGTTGTCCTACAAGTTATAATACTACCCCTTCAAGAAGTAAAGATTCCATGAGTCCAATTAGCACTTTAACATCCTTATGTGAAGTTGCTTCTAACTTGTTTACTTTTGATGGTTAGCCAAAATAAGAGCCTATGCAGGAAAACTTTCAAAAACACCATACAATGTACAATCTCAATTTTCGCTGAAATCCAATTCTGAGAATGAAGTTCTGGTAGGACAAAGTATCAACTATGCTTTGACTATGAGGCACACATTATTAGATGTGGAAGAAAGCCTGAAGAAAGTTAACAACTTCTTTCGGTGGATTACGAAAAAACTTGAAGAGGTGGATGATCTCCACATGCAGTCATTGTCTGGTATTTCTTAGAGCATAGAAGAATGTGGGCATGTTATAGATGATTCCTCATTGAGCCCCTCCCTCTCTCTGGACTAGCTGTTTTAGCATAAATGATTTCTCACCTAAATGGGTTTATGCTAAGTTAAAAACCGAGGTTTGAATTATTGGAACACTTTTAAAGAGTCAACATGAGGTAGCAAACTGTAACTGACCGTGCATGTTTAGCGGAAGTGGAGGTTCCTACTCAGGTTTAAGCCAGTGGGATTCTGTGATGTCATGCTCCACCTTATAAAGTTGGACGGGTTCCCTTCTATGTAACGTGTTCTAACAACCGACTTGCAGTGAAGAGTGGGAATTTGATTATGTGGAGGGTTTTGTTAAAAATATAGCTATTGCATATTTCTATAGAAATTCAATGGAAATGCTACTTCATTTGATATTGGAGGAGTTACTTTCTTTGACATTTTTAAAAATTATTGGCTGTATAATCAATTTCTTTGCAATAATACTACTGGAATAAGATCTTTTATTTGATGATGGTTTAGTTTATAAGGTCACTGTCAACACCAGGCTTTGTCCAGCCCATATACTCACCCAACAGCCACTTTCTCTCCCTGGTCCCCCCTCCATTTCCCTTCTTTCCGCTCCATACTCTACACCCAGGCCAGCTTGACTCTTCAAGCTCCCCTGCCTCTCACTCACTAGTTGATTACCATTTCACCATTTTCTCACTGGTCCCTCTCATCTTCGCACTCTATGTTCTGCACACACGCACCAAGTGACATCTCCGTGACCTCAATAGGAACTACCAAAGCACCTCTGCCCAGGTCATCCACCATTGTTGCTCCATTTCCCCCAAATCGCGCTACACTACTCATCGCCGTGGTGGTGCCCCTGTTCTCGCTCAGCCCTCACGCCACGTATCAGTGCATTCGTGCTCCACCTCCTCTGTGATTCACCGGCCAGGGCATACGTCTCTATCATTTTTGGCTAGCAACGTTGCACTTTCTCCCTGCTCCTGTCACTGTAGATTCCCTTCCTTCCTTCACCCTCAGTTTTATGCGTGGTTTACTCATTCCAGGGGTCTTTACTTTCTAACTATAAAATGGGAGGGGTGATATGCGAATAGTGAGGTTCTTTTGACAAAAAAAATCTAAAATTTAGAGAAAATTTCGGGGAGGCCCTATGTGATTGCTTTTCTGCCATTAGAAATCAATATAAGGGAGGTTTGTTTATGTGGCTCACCTCGGAGAGGTAAGCCTCTCTGTTTTATCATGCTATCTTGTTTTTCTTCTTCTGTTTAACTTGATAAACCATGGAGGCACAGCAGGTACATTGATTCCAAATAGTTTTTAGGATGAAAATCATTAGATGAAACTTGATTTTGAAGTAATGTTTGAGTGTTATTTGAACCTCACTTTGAATGTGATTTTAATCTTTAATCCAAATCTATGTTGGTCGTACTTTGATTCACTGATTTTGGGGTTTCATCTTTGGTTAGATATGGTTCTAATTTGAATGCGTGTTGATTAGTTGCACAAGGCTGCTTCATCTTTGATTCGGGATTTGGTTCTAGTTCAAATGTGTCTCAATATGTTAGTTTGAAGCAAATCTTAATATGAGCTTTAAACATTTTGATCTGGTTTGTCATGCCTTAGATAAACCCATATAAATTTCATATCTGGGGTAATAAGACTATGCTGAGGGATTAGTAATCTCCTTGTGTGTTTCTGTCTGTAGGTATTTATGAATTGGAGTCCCCTTTGGTTTTTAATGTGGTTTGTTTCATTTATTCTTACATTTTTTTTGTTACCTCTAATTTCCTATCATATATTTTGTACTCCACATCCTTTCATCCTTGTTTTATTTGTTTATTTTATTTTATTTATTAATCTTTATTTACGTTTTAGTTGTTTATTTATTTAGTTATTTATCTATTTGTTTTTATTTTTATTTATTTACTCTTTTTTATGTTTTAGTTATTTATTTATTTAGTTATTCATCCGTTTGTTTTTATTTTTTCTATTTTTATTTATTTCTCATTATTTATTTATTATTATATTGTTTTACATTCTTTTATTTGGTTATTTTTTTATTTTTTTTATTTATTATTATTATTTTTTTCATTTGTTTTAGCCTATCCTAATAGGCAAAGAGTGTCTAAGATACTTTGAATAATGGTTTAAGAGGATAACGGAAATAAATAAGGGTTTTCTCAAAGTTAAAATCAATTTCAAAATGCTTTTTTAAAAAAAATAAATTAAACAAATTCTTTTATGAATGATTTGGATTCCCTTTTTACTAAAAATATTTTGAAATAATTAGGCTTCAAGGGTCCATTAGAATAAGATTAATTTTTATCACTAAGAATTGGGTTTCAAAGGCCCATTGAACCAAAATTGGTTATTTAAAAAAACCTATTAAGTCAAAAAACATTTTAGTATATTATTGTGGGTTCCAAAGACCTACTTTGATTAAATTCCCTTCGGTAATTTAAAATAAAAGGTCTGAATGGCCGGCTAGGACAAATTAAAAGTATTCTTAAAATCATAGTATTTTGAAAAGTATTCTCAATGGCCGGTTTCAATCACAGTCACCAAAGCAAATATGTTGCACCTTGAACTGAGGACTTCCAAGAGTATTCTTGAAGAGGGGCATCTCATTTATTCTCCTGGATAGCATCTGCAAACCATGAATTAGATTTTAGATCATAACTCAAGGGCGAGTTCTTTCCAGGTAGAGGAAAACTGATGTAAAACAAATATCAATGAGTATTCATTCCTATATGAATGTTCAGAAGTGTTGCTAGGATGTAGTGGGGTCATTATTTTTTATGTATTTGTTTGGGGTGTTAGTGTTGTTTATTGCTGTTATTTCTGTTGTCTTTTCTCTTTAAGTAACTATGTTGTTTCATTGAGGGTGTTTTAGTAATTGTGTGTGGGGTGTATCCTATATCAGGAATTGGTCTTTCTGTAATGGGGATTATTATTCAAAATATTAAGATAAAGCTTTCGGGAGTTTTCTTTTGCTGTTACTGTTCACAATACAATATTTTCTGGATGGATTTCCAGATTTTAGCTTGATCCTTGCATTTGCTAGTTTCAAATCTATCCTATCATTCTTCTCATGTGTCATCTATCTACTGGACCTTCAACAAGTTCACTAGCTGTCAATATAGAGACATTGTGTATGGTTTATTTGCCTTTCTTCTTGGTAGCACTAGATTTTTCACCATGACCATGTGGTCTCCTCCCAGACATCTATCAAAAGTAATAAAAGAAATAACAAAAAATTTCAAATATGCAAAAAACTGTAAACATGGCAAAAAATAACTTTTAGTGAGAAAAAAATTATTCGCCTACGTTTCAAATTAATTGCTTTGAAGGTAATAATCACTAGAAGGATCCTCTTCAGTTTCAGGGTTATCACTGTTGTATTCTTCTTCTTTTTCCTCTTCAGGCTCATCGATATAATTGACTTCATTACCAGTTTCAACCACCTCTACATTAATTGAAAATGATTCTACTTCTTTACCAACACTAGTGTCATCTCTTAAATATTCCCCAAGTTGATCACTAACAATCAATTCAAGTTGTTGAGGTACTTCATCCTCTTGTAAGGGAGAATCGATTGTGGCATCAAAGGAATCAATTATGTGTATCGCCTTTGTCTTAATCACTACCAATTAACCACCCCGCATAGTATACTTGTTTTGATTGTTGAGCAAAAATGAAAGGATTGAACTTCCTATATTTCCTTGCTCGGTTCACTTATATTATCCCATATTTAGAGATCCTTGCTCCCCAATTAGATGGATCAAACCATTGACAATTGAAGAGGACTAGTCTCTTAGGCGCTTTAAGATACTCTAGTTGAATCATCTCTTTAAGAATCCCATGATATGAAATGTCTGCTTCACCATATCATATTCCTTTAAGGCACACTCCACTATTGCATGCCTTTCGCCTCTTATTCAATGATTCTGTGTGAAGTTTGTATCCATTCACAACATATGTATACCATATTCTGACACGCTTAAAAGGCTCCTGGGCCAAATTAGGAAAAAATTTATCATGTACCATGTTTTCAGGATTATGTACCTTAGCATGATAAACACAATGCATACTTAAGTAAATTATATAGCCTCTAACTATGTGCTAAATTTCAAAGTTGAATACTTATATAATCTTGAAACCATTTAACAAATTCAAACTCAATATATTTGTCAACATCATTGTTGGACATATTAGGAACTTGGCAGAAGTATATTAATATATTAGGGATTTGGCATAAGTATATTAATATAATTATATAATAAAAAAGTAACAATAATACCTATATGTGTCACATTGATAAATAAAATTTATTAAAAACTTATTATGAGTGTATAAATTGTACTAAGTATTGGAATGGAAGACTATATAAATATAAATAGCTATCAATTAAATCTCACAAACTTTTTTTTATAAAGTGAGAAAGAGATATTAAAAGTATGATAATAAGATAATAAAGTGATTATGTTAAAACAATGTAAAAATAGAAAATTATCTGCAACAATAATTTTACAAAATAGGTGCATAAATTTGGGCCTTCAAATATCAAAGTGCAAGTGAATGCAATTATCATTTTTATTTTCCTAGTAATTCTGGCTCAAAAGAACAAAAATCCATTCTTTCAATTAACAGCAATGGGAAGTTTCAATTGGTCATAAATTAGGTACTAAGTTGATATTATAACTTGGTTGCCAAAGGGAACAAGAATTCAAAATTTATCTATAGGACCACTTAATTCCAGCTACACATATAATGCATATGAAATACAAAAATTTTTAGTACTAGTTTTTCATATAATATTTAATAAATTAAGTTATATGTATATTTTAATTGAAATATAATCAATAATGCATTATGAGATTCAAGTTGAACTTGTTCTACCTTATTTAAAATATATACATAACTTTTATTTATTATTAAGTATTACACGAATGACGTGATAAGATATATGTCTTTTAAAATATCATTTTAAATCTTTATTAAAGAGTGAGAACCACTCCTAAGCACTAAGTGGAAGTGGTCCATTAATTTATATGCCACTTTTATAATTATTTGTGATCATGGTTTTTTTTTTTTAAATATTTCTTGTCCAACATCAATTTCATATGAGATTGTTTTGGTATTATTTTAAGACATCTTTTATAATTATTTAAGACACTAAAAAAATCTCATGAAATAATTATTTGAAATTTAATATCGCTAAAAATACAAATAAAATTATTTAATTTAATTTTTTTATTGACATGTCAGTTAAATTTTTTTTAATTGACTGGCCTTGGCAGATACTGTGGAAGTTTGCCACAGTATAGTGCATCCGTGGCAAACAAATTGTTTTTGCAGCAGTTTTAGCCACGGTTATTCATTTAATTTTTTTCTTCATTGACTAGTCATGGCAAATATTTCACAATTTGCCACGGTAACATGTTTCCATGGCAATCAAATTTTTGTTGCCATGGTTATAGCCTCGGTTTCTCATTTAAATTTTTTTTATTGACTGGCCATGGCTAAAACCATGGAAATTTACCATGGTGTAATGCGTCCATGTCAAATTGATTTATTTGCCATTGTTTTAGCCACGGTGTTTTATCAAAAAAAAAAATTTCAATGCATTGTTGTGGCTAATACCGTGGCAAGTTGCCATGGTCGCAAATCGATTTGTTTATCACAATTTTAGCCACAGTGTTTTATAAAAATTTTAATTCTCTAACATGTCCATGGCTAATACTGTGGTAAAATGCTACAACATAGTATATTTGTGACAATGGTCATGGCAATATTGTCACAGTATTGTTATGCGTGGCAAGGCGTGGCATAATTGCCATGGTATTAGTTTTTCGTGGCTAAAATTGTAGCAATTTTATTAAAATGAAAAATTAATTATTTTCATGACAAATGTGTGACAATTTCTATGGCAATGGCCATGAAATTATCTTCCGTGATAAATCATAACTTTTCTTGTAGGGAATGGTCCTTTATTCATGTTTCCAACCTTGGTCAGCACTCTCATTCTCATTCTTCACCATACTTTTCTCCTTTAATTCTATTCTATAACTAGTCTGCGACCCACTATAATTATACAGTACCATGGAATCAGATTGGTTCACCTTTGGATCTTAATTCTCAACAAATTAGTCCATCTGAACTAACAACACACACCCACCTTAGTTTATAATTTATGTTTTCTTTTTAAGATAATTTAAACGGTGAAATGCAGATATTTTGCCTACACATAACAGGGTATCTAAATAGCATATTTTCAGGTGTGCATAAAAAAGAAATTAAGAGGTACATATACAATCATCAGGTATATATATTCAACTAATAATTCAATGGTTTATATATATTATCTTCAACTTGAAATAGGTAGCTAGCTGAGCACTTACACATAATTCTTATGCAGAATGAAGATGATGGGAGGGGACTAAACATTGAAAGTCACAGTTGTATGCTATCTACAGCTTTCAACTACATAACCCTGCGTATACTTAGAGAAGGACCTGCGGCTGCACAGTGTGGCCATCACAGTAGTTCTTGTGAGTCTGTGACAAAGATCTAAAGTAGATTCGTGGTGTCACTTTTATACCGTCTTGGGGGAAGATTTGGCTTGCAGTAAGACTAACACAGGAGTTATTTTTATGAAAATAATTACTAAATCTGTAATATGTTGACTTTTTGATTAATGTTAGATGTATTATGAGACTTTCATCTTAATTTATTTGTTGAATAATAAATTTAAAAAATATAAATCTTAATGTACATTTAACACGAAAAAAACTCAACGTTGTTGAATACTTCATAAAATTATTCTTAATATGTAGGTTGTTATTAATTGCTTACTTTATTCCTGTTTGTACTCAAGTTTCCAGTAATCCATTGATCTTTTTCAGATGCTTGGTGTTTGATTGGGCAAGCAGCCTCCCAATGCCCCCAGAATTTCGGTCCCTTCCTTCATTTCTTCCTTTGCACCCACGTTGGTCAAACTCAAATTGTTCAACCCATGCCATTATTATGAGAAAAGTTCTCTGTCTTTTGCATATAAATGCACCCAGAATTTATATTCCTTTTAAAATTGTAGCTACAAGACCAACTGCTTGTTTACCAAACTATCCACTTCAACACTTATTTAGTATTAATTGCATATAAATATTGCAGCTAAAATATGGTGCAACTGTACAATGGTTTACATACCAATGTCAGACTTATATGGAAAAAGATTTGTTAGGCCAATCACACCCCTTGTTCTTGCTTTAAGAGACGAACTTCTCCCTAAACCTTACCATCATATCAATTGGAGAGAAGTGCCCCATCAATGTGCAAAGGTTACACTTTTCCTCAACTTCTGAATAAACCTTGGCTTTGTTTACTTAATTTTAAAGTGGGTCTATGTGATCAGCTTACTTAGTGTCATGATTATTTCTTGCTTACTATATTTACTGGCAGGAGGATGTTGGATTTTAATTATTTAAATACTATTAATGATGTAGATTAGCATTAATAAGTTATTTAGAAATAAATGGAACTGTAAATTATATTAATTTGTGAGTATTATGTATATGTAACACTAGACCAATTTATGGATATTTTAGTGGGTTAGTAAATAGATAATTCATGATGAATTAGGCTATCTATATTTATCACTAAAGAATTCCTAGTCTCGTCTGATATTTATGTGACTTTGATTGTGAGTATCATATAGAGATTAGCTTTCTCTTGTTTTTTTTTTTGGTCTTAAAGTGTTTTGTCTCAGGTTTATTCTTCTTCAACTTATTTGTGGTCCCTAGATCTGGTGGGACCAAACTAGCATGGATCCAACTCTAACATTAGGTATTTGCTTATCTCTACTCATAAGCATGCTACAAATATGATTATAGGTATTATATTTTCTCCTTCAAATGATATCAGAGCCTCACTTAATCAATCTATAGTTGTTTGTGTATGGGTGGAATTTTTTCACTTTGTTTTGAGTTATTTTGGGAGTTACTTTCATGGATCTTTGTCTTATTTTTACGGATCTATGGCCGGCTTTCCTTACTAACCTATCCTCAAATTTTTGGTCTAAGCTCTTGATTCTTTCTTCATAAAAAAAACACATGAAAGTGAAGAAATAATCGTGTAAGATGATATATATGTGAAAACATTTCATTTTAGTACAAAGATCACAAGATTTGGAGGTATTTTGAGGTGATTAAAGCACCATATCAGACATGGGTAGAAAAATGGGTCAAAAAACTCGGTTACAGTTTGGATGGAGGTTGAAGATGATCTAGCCATATCTGCACAATCTCATTCACGGCCCAAGCGCGTGGCCACAAGCACCGAGATTTGTGACCCATTTTTCCTCTCATTTTGTCCTACTCTCTTAGTACTACCTATTGGGGGTTTTTATTGTATTTAATGGGTACCAAAAATAATTTTTATCAATTTCTGCTACTAAAAAGGCTTCTTTTGAAAAGTGGGAACACTCAAATAGGGTTTGTTTGATGGTTATGAAATATACCATGGAAAAGTCCATTAAGTAGAGTATTCTAGAGATTGATAATGTTAAACAATTGCAGAAATCAGTTACAGAGAAATTTATGAAATTTGACAAAGTCAAAAAGGATTAATATCTTTCTATATTAGAGAATACTAAGTATGATGGAATCTCTGGTATGCGTGAACATATCATGAAATTGGTCCATCATTACAATAAACTAAAATCTCTGAAAGTTGATTTGGGTGACAATTATCTGAATTGGAAAGTTTTACAATCTCTTTCACTGTAGTTTGATGTTCTCAAAACATCTTACAATACTCACAAGGATGAGTGGACCATTGATGAGATGATTGCTATAGTCACTCAAGAAGAAGAGTCTATAAAGAAAGGTAGCTCTCATAGCACTAAGTTTGTTGCTTCTGTGTCCAGCAACAAAAATGAGAAGTTTTCTAAGAGTGACAAAGAGAAACATCATTTTGATAAGAAAGGAAAAAAGCCTGCATTGGAGTTAAAGAAAAAGTACTTCAAAGGAAAGTGTACTTATTGCAAGAAATTTGGTCATAAAATGACAGATTGCTTCATCTTTAAGAACAAACAAGAGAAAGAAGGTCACTCTCTAACCTTCATTTGTTCAGAGTCAAAATATTATTGATGTTCCTTGTAATACTTAGTCGTTAGACTCTGGTGCAACTATTCATGTTGTGAATTCATTACAGGAATTCAAAAGTCTAAAGAAGCCAAGTAGAGCAGAGTCAGTGATCTCAGTAGGAAATGGAGCTAAAGTACTAGTAGAAGATAGAGGAGTTGTCTTTGCAATTATCTTTTGGACATATGTTAGAATTAAGAGATGTTGTGTATGTACCTTCTATAAGAAGGAATTTGATTTCCATTTCTGTTTTAGACAAATGTGGCTATACTTTTGAATTTAGTAAAGAAAAACTTGTTATCTATTATAATTCTGCTATGGTTCGTTCAGGTGTTTTGTGTAATGGTTTGTACATGTTGAATTTGAATTGTGTGCCTATTAATTCAGTTGTTGGAAACAAGCGCAATAGAGTTGATGAAAATTCTTCCATGTTATGGCATAGACGCTTGAGGTACATTTCTAGAGATAAATTAAGAGATTGATCAAGCAGGATGTTTTGCATGATTTGAATTTCTCTAATTTTGATATTTGTATTGATTGTATTAAGGGTAAACTTACTGCGAAAGCTAGAAAGAAAGGGGCAAGTAGATGTTCTAATGTACTGGAGCTACTTCACACTGATATTTGTGGACCTATTACACTCGCTTTTATGGGTGGTTTCAAGTACTTTATCACATTCACTGATGATTGCTCCAGATTTGGGTAGATTAATCTTCTTCAGGAAAAATCTAGTTCCCTGGATGCCTTCAAAACGTTCAAGGTTGCTATCGAATTGAATATAGGTAAAAAGATTAAATGTGTGAGATCTGATAAATGTGGTGAGTATTATGGTAGATATGATGATGATGGAAGAAATCCAAGACCTTTTGCCAAGTTCCTTCAAGAATGTGGATTAGCATTAGTCAATTATTTAGAAATAAAATGATATTGTAAAGGATATTAATTTGTGAGCAATATGTGTATGTAACACTAGACCAATTTATGGATATTGTAGTGGGTTAGTAAATGAATAATCAGTGATGGGATTGAACTATCTATTATTTACCACTAGAGAGTTCTTTGGTCTCGTGTGATATTTATATATATGGTTTCCCATTATGCCATATGTGACTTTGACTTTGCATATCAAACAGAGATTAGCTTTCTCTTGTTTTTTTTTTCCTTTTTGGTGTTTTGTTTCATGTCCATTCTTCTTCAACTTATTTTGTGGTCCCTAGATTTAGTGGGACCAAACTAGCATGGATCCAACTCTACCATCAGTTATTTGATTATCTCTACTCATAAGCATGCTATAGATATGATTATGAGTATTATATTTTCTTCTTTAGAGGATCGTTACTGTAAACACCCGATTTTTTTTTATAAAATCTCTGTGTTTCGGTCATCCGTCACGTTGTGACAGTTACCATCATCAATACCAGATACAAGAATTGCTTTGGGACAATATCTATTTATTTACAGAACCTCTTCTAATGCATAGGCCCTTCAATAAGCTGGTGAGAAAGAAGTCTCTGCATGTAACAATGAACCGCATACATTATGAAGATGAGAACAGCAGATATAAACTCTTGGTGGAACCCTAGCAAGATGCTTCTTAAAAAAGTCTCCATCAGGATCTTCAACCCAACAAGCAAGCATACACAAAACCTGTTCCATAGATGTAATTAATAAAGGAAGAAACTAAACCAATTACTATGATCATTTCATGTTCAGATCTAAACTTAAGTGACATATATATTCAGATTAAAATACCTTTTAGACTCCACCAAGAGTTACATATTTGCTATTCTCATCTTCATAATGAATGTGGTTCATCGATACTTGTAGAGACTTCTTTCTTGTTGGAAAGTCTCATATCAGAGGTGTAAGTTGATATATATATATATATATATATATATATATATATATATATATATATATAGATATAT
>JASKGM010075021.1:0-13044 GCA_034509205.1 Ceratonia siliqua
CTAGTTCTGAACTTTTCCCTTTCTTATGACAATTACTATGGGGATTGATCACTTCACAACAAACTTAAAATCCGAAATAACAATATAAACAATGATATAATAAACATTTCACATCTCACTTGCACTTCCTCCATATAAAATATTTTATCATAAAAGCATTTATATTCTTTATATTAATACAAGAGTGTAACATAGTTAACAGAAATGTAAGAAGAGTGCGCAAATAATATTTTCTCTAGCAGCATGCATTATTCTAGCAGCGTGAGACAAAAAGTGTATGAAATTGATGTTGTCATACATTGTCGCAATTAAGATAAATTACAATAAAAAAACGATTTTATATAAATCTTACAAGTACAAATGCATGTGTATATACAAGTGATGACTTGAAAAATTGATTAAAAATTTAGAATCAGGACTTCTTGTCTAGAAGATTAGTGCAACAGAGGGCTTCAATCATTCTTACAAGTTACAAACCAGTGGAAATATATTAAATATTGTTTATTTTAATCGAATAATTGTTTAGAAAAAACAGAAAAAGAAAAGCTGAGGTAGATATCGAACCCAGAGTGGAGAGAAGACTAAAAGTAGAAAGGAAAACCTTCGCGAGAGAGCATGGAATCTGATATGCCCACTATCACAGCAACCATCTAGCAAACTTCAATTCCGGCCCCCCACCGATCTATGAAACAAAAAGAAAGCGAACAAATTCAAAAATAAAAGAAATAATAAAAACTAAATGAAACAAAGCACACTTCAAAAGCAACCCACAAAAACGACCTGCTCGCTCTCTTTTTCTTCTTTGCTCACCGCTACCAACGGCCACTGTTTTCTGTCCAAAAATCCTATGCTCTTCGCTGCAATTATAAGCTCACCGGAAAGAGAATCTGATACAGTTACCAAAATGAGAATATGACGACGCCGTTTCAGCAGCCACCGCATCCGCCGAGAACGATCAGAAAGCTTATCGTTGAAGTGGTGGATGCACGTAATCTTCTTCCCAAGGATGGCCAGGGAAGCTCCAGCCCTTACGTCATCGCAGACTTCGATGGACAGAAGAAAAGGACCACCAGCAGGTTCAAGGAGCTCAACCCTGTTTGGAATGAGGCTCTTGAGTTCTACGTATCTGACCCCGATAACATGGAGTTCGAAGAGCTAGAGATCGAGGTCTACAACGACAAGAAGTTCGGAAATGGGAGTGGCCGAAAGAATCACTTCCTTGGCAGGGTAAAATTGTACGGTACTCAGTTTTCCAGGAGAGGGGATGAGGGTTTGGTGTACTTTACGTTGGAGAAGAAGAGCGTGCTTAGTTGGATTAGGGGCGAAATTGGCCTTAAGATTTATTATTATGATGAGTTGGTTGAGGAAGACAAGCCACCCCAGCAGCCAGAGGAGGAGCCACAGCAGCAAGTTACCGACTCTGAGAAGACGAAACCTCCGGCCGTTGTAGTGGTAGAGGAAGGAAGAGTTTTTGAGGCTCCTGCACCAATGGAGCACTGCGTACCTGAAGCCCCTCATTCATCACCTGTTGTCGTTATTGAAGAATCACCACCGCCGGTGGTCCATGTACCGCAGGATCAACCATTGCCTGATATGGCAGGACCACCTGTATCGGAAATGCAGTACCATCCAGAGGTCAGAAAAATGCAGACAGGGAGAATACCGGGAGGGGAGAGAGTGAAATTTTTGAGAAGGCCCAATGGAGATTACTCTCCTAAAGTAATATCCGGCAAGCTCCGCGGCGTCGATTCTGAGAGGGTTCACCCCTACGAGCTGGTGGAGCCGATGCAGTACTTATTTGTCAGAATTGTGAAGGCTCGTGGGCTTGCTCCGAACGAGAGTCCCTACGTGAAGATTCGAGCGTCCTGTCACTCCGTCAGAACAAAACCTGCAAGTTACCGTCCCAATGAACCCAATGACTCGCCGGAGTGGCACCAGGTGTTCGCCCTTGGACACAAGGCTGACACATCGACTTTGGAGATTTCAGTTTGGGATTTCCCAAACGAGCAATTTCTAGGCGGCGTTTGCTTTGATCTCTCCGATGTGCATGTACGAGACCCTCCTGACAGTCCCTTGGCCCCGCAATGGTACCGCCTCGAAGGCGGTGCAGCAGAACAAAATTCCGGCAGAGTTTCTGGGGATATTCAGCTTTCCGTCTGGATTGGTACACAATCCGATGATGCATTCCCAGAGGCATGGAGCTCCGACGCACCATACGTAGCACACACTCGCTCGAAAGTGTACCAGTCGCCGAAGCTTTGGTATTTGCGCGCAACCATTATTGAAGCTCAAGACCTCAATATCGCTCCGAATCTACCTCCATTGACGACGCCGGAGGTTCGAATAAAGGTGCAGTTAGGGTTTCAATCCGCACGAACCAGGCGAGGGTGCATGAACAACCATAGCCTGTCATTCCATTGGAATGAAGACCTCCTCTTCGTGGCCGGCGAGCCTCTAGAAGAGTCCATGATTCTGGTCGTCGAAGATCGTACGACCAAGGAAGCTGTACTGCTGGGACACATCTTAATTCCAGTGGGCTCCATCGAGCAAAGGATCGACGAGCGCCGCGTGGCTTCGAAATGGTTCTCCTTGGAGGGTGGAAGCGGGGGTGAGTGCTACTGTGGGCGAGTGCACCTACGGCTGTGCTTGGAGGGTGGATATCACGTGCTGGACGAAGCGGCGCACTTGTGCAGTGACTTCCGAGCGACGGCTAAGCAGCTATGGAAGCCGGCTATTGGAATTCTGGAGTTGGGCATCCTTGGGGTTCGTGGTCTTCTTCCGATGAAATCCAAAGCAGGAGGGAAGGGGTCCACCGACGCTTACTGTGTGGCCAAGTACGGAAAGAAGTGGGTCCGCACTCGAACCATCACAGACAGCTTTGATCCACGCTGGAACGAGCAGTACACGTGGCAAGTTTATGACCCGTGTACAGTTTTAACAATCGGCGTGTTTGACAACTGGAGAATGTTTGCTGACACGTCCGAGGAGATGCCCGATTGTCGCATTGGGAAGATACGAATACGAGTGTCTACGTTGGAGAGTAACAAGGTGTATACGAATTCGTATCCTTTGCTGGTATTACTTCGAACTGGGTTGAAGAAAATGGGTGAAATTGAGTTGGCGGTTCGGTTCGCCTGCCCATCAATGTTGCCCGATACTTGTGCGGTTTATGGGCAGCCATTGCTTCCTAGAATGCACTATCTCCGCCCACTTGGGGTGGCACAGCAGGAGGCGCTGCGTGGGGCCGCCACAAAGATGGTGGCCCAATGGCTGGCGAGGTCGGAGCCACCATTGGGACACGAGGTGGTTCGGTACATGTTAGATGCGGACTCACACACTTGGAGCATGAGGAAGAGTAAGGCTAATTGGTTTCGGATCGCGGCAGTTCTGGCATGGGCTGTTGGGTTGGCAAAATGGTTCGATGATATCAGGAGGTGGAGGAAACCAGTGACAACGGTGCTGGTCCATATTCTATACTTGGTTCTTGTTTGGTATCCAGATTTGATTGTCCCTACTGGGTTCTTATACGTTGTTTTGATTGGTATATGGTATTACCGGTTTAGGCCCAATATACCAGCTGGGATGGATACCCGATTGTCACAAGCTGAAACCATTGACCCAGATGAGCTGGATGAAGAATTTGACACAATTCCCAGTTCAAAACCACCCGATATAATTCGGGTCCGGTATGACAAGTTACGGATGTTGGCTGCTCGGGTCCAAACAGTATTGGGTGATTTTGCAACCCAGGGAGAGAGGGTCCAAGCCTTGGTGAGTTGGAGGGATCCAAGGGCCACAAAGCTGTTCATTGGAGTGTGCTTGGCAGTCACTATAATAATGTATGTGGTGTCACCGAAAGTGGTGGCAGTGGCTTTAGGATTCTACTTCCTGCGCCATCCAATGTTCAGGGACCCAATGCCTCCAGCTAGCTTAAACTTTTTCCGGCGACTTCCGAGCTTGTCTGATCGGCTAATGTAGATTCACACATTAGATTTTCTTTTACATTTTTATCTGCCTTTTAGTGGCAGTTTTTCGGACATCAATTTTTAAATGTTGGGATGGATGGTGGGGGGAAGAGGGTGATAGAACAACTATTTAGTATTGAAAAAGTTGTCCTAATAACATTGTAAGTGAGTGAAAATGGGGAGGGATTATGAAGGAAAGTGGCTAGTTGTCATCATGTTCTTTTTGATGTAATCAACTACATTGACTGACCACTATTCGAAACTTGAAATAAGAGAAAGGGATGTGGGGTGGGGAGGCAGAAGACAACTTGGGTGGCATAAAATTTGAGGTACTAGATCTTTAATGGTAGGGAGAGTTTTCTGTGATCATGTTGGATATATAACTTTGGATATCTTTCTGAAATAAAAAAATTGCATTGACAGCTTCTTTTCTGTTTAATTTCAACTAGTTGGTGATTTTGAATTTATAGTACTATCATGATTTATTTATTATGGCCTTTACCCATACATTGCACATATAGGGCCAAAGAGAGGCCTTCTAAAGTGTCATGGGAGGGGAGTTTATGATTGCTGGTCTTGATTGTTAAAGATATGGAACTAAAGTAGGATATTTCTGCATATATTGCACATTTTTCCTCTATTGGTTATGATAGTCTAGTTAGTAAATGTTTTCTGCAACTGGCATTATGTTTATCTTTGTAATGTCAAGAGTGTCTAGACTGATAGAGTAGAGAAAGAAATCTTTCAACATAACTTCGAAGTCAGGCTTGCGCAAAACAGGGAACTTCTTTTCTTATTCAAACTAGATGATGGATCACACATACACATGAAAAAAGAGGGGGAGGGTCCATTAATTTGGGTTTGTTTAAGATTTCAGACCACGAAGCTGGAAATATGGAATTCCCAAAACTGCAGCACACTATCTTGAATTACATGGCTATTTGCTCTGAATGGATCTGAAGAAAAAACAAAAAGCTAAACACTTGATCCTAACAGAAAAATTAAACCAAGTTCTGCTTTTAGCAGCCTTGAGGCATAAACATCAGAAATTATCAGTGACTATTTGGGTACCCAACTTTTCAACAGAGGCATACTCTGTGAATGTGCTCGTGAATTGTGAAAAGGAGTGACCCTTCAGCCATCCAGACCTGTTTTCTAAATTGGTTGATTCATGTTTACATGAAGAGACGCAAAAAATCTGCTATGAGATGTCATGAACTTCTACACTGTAGCAGAGAAAAAACTCTTACGATTATTTAAGCAGATGGGAAACTAGGAATTGAGTGGGAGGTTGCTTTTAGATTCCTAAATAGAAAACCATATATCTTGGAAACTAATTTTGGGAGATGAAATATGGGCAAGTATGTTCCCATTGTAAAGGAAGGCGGCTCAATTTCCCTAATATTATGACCAAACCAATAATGAAATATAAACCAGAAAATAATTGTAGTTTTGTGGCCAATTGTAAAAATAGTGTATGGTAAAATTTAGAACCATGGAAGTTTTTTTTTTTTTTTTGGTGGTAAATTTGTGGATATTAGTGTTTTGCGCTTAAACTGCTACAACCCTGACAATTAGTGAAGGAAATTCACTGCTCATCTCCGCCAATGCCATACAATATGAGGCTGCTCTGCAACTTTTTAAAGCCTTCTTAAGGTTCCAAATCCCTGTTCGCCTTAGAAGATCCCAAGCGATTTGAGACTTCAGGTGATATGTTTTTACATTTGATTAATTATTCATTTCTCGTCCCCACTGATTGCCTCTCTTTTTGGTTTTGTGATTAGAAACCCTTCGTAGCTATGGCAGAATAGGGAAGGGCTATCACATATTATATGCAATATTCCTTGTAGTAAACTGTAAAACTTACGGTGGCATACTAGGACTTTCCTTGGTTAGTCCTTACATGAGATCATACATTTTAATATAATCAAATCTAAATTTGAACATAGAGAAGATGATTTCTTCCTTCGTCAACACGTGAATTTAATTGTTGACCAGTTATTTTTAGGATTGCGATGATTTTTTTTTTTTGGTTCATATGTTAGGGATTGCATTATTAATCATTAAACTAATAATGCAAATTGCATTTTATGAGAATATCTACGCTTTATTTTGTTAAAGAATATGATCTACTTTGACTAGAATGAATGTGGATGTGGTATAAGATTGCTCTGGGGCTTTGCAACAGGAGTGATATTTGAGCAAACAGAGAATGAGCAAATAGCAATATTCCAAGATCTTGTAATTTTTCTGGCCCAGTCTAGCTAAATGGGCTAGTACCTACTTGTGCAGTTGTTCTGGGGAGGTAACAGCCATGTTTCCTTCTCTCTATTTTGGAAGAGGAGAGATTTGTGCCTTTCTCTTGTCAATTAAATGACCTTGTTAGCTAGAAAAATAGCATAAAAATGATATTTCGGTCATTTTAATTTTGGTATGCTTCAATAGTTTAGGGCGGCTTCTAACGAGTTTTAACATTTTTTATGCTCTACAGAGGAAACAAAACCAAAATCTATTGCAATCCTTAATTTAATTATGGGAGAGACTGAAGAAAAAGATAAACATGACGGTGAAATTGAGAAGAAGGATAAGAAGGAGAAGAAGGAGAAGGAGAAACCCAAGGATGAAGATGGCGGCGAAGAAGAAAAGTCTAAGGAGAAGAAAAAGAATAAAGACAAAGAGGGTGGAAAGGAGAAGAAGAAAAAGAACCCTGAAGATAAGAAGGATCCTGCCAAACTCAGACAAAAACTCGAAAATATAGACTCCAAGATGCAGGCTCTGGCAGCTAAGAGAGAAGATATCTTGAATCTGCTTAAAGAAGTTGAACAAGGTGCAGCAAATCCAAGTGAAGCTGCCCCCCCAGAGGCCTCCTCTTAGATTTACCATTTCATATTGAAAGCCTTGCTACATATGTATATAATAATGTTATTCAGTTGCTGTATATGATTTTGCCAGTCTTAAGACCCCTGGCTTGTATGAATTACTGATTCAGAGTTAAATAAAATAAAATAATAATAAAGTATTCCAAAACGTTCATCCTTGAATTAAATTATACAAAGAGAACTCATATTGATCATAAATTCATTAGTTAAATGAGTTTCACAATGGTTGTTAATTTATGCTGCAGTATTTAGAATAATGGCATGTATTGAGCTGCTCCAACACCCAATTTTTATTAAAAGCGGAAATTTTTCTCAACTTCAGTGAAATTTCCAAAGCTGCTTGTTGGAGATATAAATTCAAGGGTATGTGATTCGTTCTAGTTTTAGATTGATATTTTTAGTAAAGAGTTGTTAAACAAAGACAAGATGAGGAGATAAAATGCTTCCAAATATGTAAGAAATCTCTGGAGTCAGCTTAAGAGTAAAGCAATAATGATTATGTCACATAATGGTTACTGTTAGATTAACTCTTCCAGATAAAACACTAATAATCTATTTCTGTACAGAACAAGGCAGTTTACTCTATGCTAACTCTATCATCAATAGTACTGCAGCTAGCTTAAGTCTTACTCTTTCTCTATTCGTCACCATCTTTGAGTCTAATGTTTGTAGTCCTAAATAACATCTACAATTGGTTCATGGAAATTTCGTTTTATACAGGGTTCAATGAAATGGCTTTTTGTACAAGAGGAAACTTCGTCTTTGCCCTTCTTTACTTCCCATTAAATGCTCATGGCAACAAATCAAAACAGGTGAAGCACATAAAATTTTTTATTTCTGAGCATTCTTCATAGAGAAATGAGCAAGTGTCCGGGCTTATATTTTGATATTGGGAAAAGGGCCAGAGGTTCTATCATCTTCTTTTCTTTGCGGATACTTCGCCTTATGGCTTTTTCAATATTTACCTAGAATGGATTCTGATCTAATGATTTTAGTTTCCTTTCCTTTAACATTCTAACACATTTGATTACATCTATCTTAGATGTTCTTCACAAGGACTATGCTCATCAACCACCTATTCATTTTCACTACCAATTCTTGGACTGGAATTTAGATCTTTCTTGTCAAGGTAATATGAATATCAACTTAATCTTTTCTCCTTTTTTTTTTTTTTTTTGCTAAACATTGCTTTCTAGGTACAAAAATAATGTTTCTTTTCCTTTGAATGTAATCTCATTTTGCTGAAGAAATGGCTACTTGATATAATCAGCAGACGCCAGTTATGACCCACACGTAAAGATTTTTGCAATCTCCAATTCGATTAGCATATATCTAGCAGACTAGCACTAAGAAACCAGTTAGTACCTCACATAGGAGGTTTGGAATGCCATCTCAAAGTAGAAATAGATGGCACCAATTAGTCCTCAAAGATGTCCACAGTACATGAGAAACAAAGTAAATTTCTCAGAACATTTGGCAAAATCCATTACCAGAACAACTATTTCTCTTTTCTTCGCTGTTTTTAACCTTGACGTAGCAATTATCATCGAAAAGATTATACTAGCAAGGGCAGAAAAGCCATGGAATTTTATGTCTGACTATAGTACCTTGGTTGCTGTAAAACAGTCCAAGAAATTTTGCCTGGACTCAGAAGCCGTTGCAACTTCACAGTACCTGATTCCGGGAAGGTAAAACTTGTTTTCACTTACTTGCCTTTATATCATCATCGTAATCCTTCTTTCTTTCTATTTTAAAAATATTATCTGTATATTCTTAATTCACTTTTATTTTGATTATCACAGTTGGAACTGCAATACTTGAGCAACTACACTGGGATTACTGGGTGCATTGGATTAATAGGAAACCCCGAAAGAGGATATGACCCTGTTGTAAACTTCTCTGGTCTTCTAGGAACCAGTATTCTGTCCCTGGGGGCCAATCTTGCCTTTGACATGACATCAAGGACGTTCAACAAAATGAATGCTGGTTTGAACTTCAACAGTGACTTCCTTCTTGCTTCCTTGACCATGTGAGCTATCCTACACTAACTTGGGAATATATAGGAACATCAAATTTGTGATCTCCTGCTAAAATTTTCAAACTTGAAATGGTTCTGTCATTCTGAAGTTTGGTTTTATATGCAGGCATGACAAGTTTGACACAGTGAAAGCTTCCTTTTATCATGAGGTGAACCCTCTGAGCAAGACAGCCATTGCAGCAGAGGTGAAGCATAGGTTTTCAATTAGTGAGACTGGTGTCACCATTGGTGCTCAGCACGCATTGTTCCCTTGTACATTGGTAAAGTCTCGTCTTGACACCTATGGCAAGGTGGGAGCTCTTATTCAGCAAGAATTGTGGGAGAGATTTTTTATAACCATGGCTGGAGAAATGGATTTTAGGGCTACATGTAAACTTCCTAAAGTTGGAGTCTCCCTGGCTCTGAGACCCTAGTCAATCGCAAAGCTAAGATCTTTACATGGAGAGAGATGTGGGATGCCGATGAGATTTTCAGAAGATGTTGCAACTGGATGAAAGTTTTCATTTTTCCCATCCATTTTCGTTAATACTGGAGAACAGTATAAGATCCCTTGTTGAGTGTTACTTCGAGGGGCAGAGGACTAGGTACAGAAGTCGTACATAATTTTTATGAATAAATAATAATAATACTTTAAATAAGTGTTTATTTAGCAAATATTTTAACCAATCTAGATTTTTTTACTCGTGTTTCTTCATACAGAAATTGAGACACCAAAACAAAATAAAGAAAGCAAGAACTAGTTTGTTTCTTGTCTTTGATGTTAAAATGCATTCAACTATTGTCGCTGAGATTGAGTAAGTGGGAGCTGCCGTACCATTTTTGTGCATTACTTTGTTTTGGAGAATTCTGTTATTACCTATATTACTATAAAAATCCAACACCCCAACACCAAACATAATTAATAATGAAGAAAAAAAAATTCTATAGCAACTGTCTTATCAAATCTCCACACCTTCCTCCAACTACATAAACAAATAATACGAAAAATAAAAACAGAAATAGGAAACATGGAGAGAGAATAACTCTAATGGTTCCTCTCTCACTAAATAATAATAAAATACAATAGCGGACATGTCAAGAGACTGATTCATGGAGGAAGAAGCAAGTTTTTGTTTACTTCTTCAAAACTTGAGATGGCTCCGCCTGGAGTAAGAGCCACTCAATGGTCTGGCCGTCCGTTTCAAAGCCCATCTTACAGATGGTCTGTTTCTTTAAAACTTCAAGTGAGGATATCGGCATGTTGGCAGTGTGTGCAAACGGTAACACTGTGAGCTTAGAGAAGGAGAAAGGCTGAAGAGGGAAGAAAGGGGGCGAGGATTAAGGGCCAAGTCTAAACTAGGCAAAAAGATTGAAGCATGTTGGGATCTGTGAGCCTTTGAATTTGATTCAAATAAAGTGGCACATCTACAGCCGTTGACCGCAGGAAACTACAGCAAAATAGACTGCCTGTGAGACATGCCGAGGTGAAACAGCATAGCATTTGGCGTTTAGCATGAAGTATCCTCAAATGGTATACAAAACAAAAGAAGTTTCCTTCAAGGCATTGTTCACGACATAGAAAACTCGTATCTACAAGAATAATTGATAGTTTAAGACGTATCCCAAGTGGATTTAAAAGAAGGGGAAAAAAAAACCTGTAACGCATGGTTCACAATGTAGAAAACTCGTATCTACAGTGATAATTGGTCTCATAAAACAATATCACAAAGCACACTGCACAACGACAACCACACAAATAAAGCATCACCCATAATCCTGTACAAACCAGATAAGTGAGCTTGGTGGAGTAGAAACTAATTATGAGAACCCTGAAGAAGTCCATCACGAATTTGAGCGGCTACGTCACGAACAGCACCAGGTCCATGAGGAATGAACACCGCAGAAGACTTGGAGGCAGCACCAATTTCTTTCATGGTGTCAAAATACTGAGTGACAAGGACCATGTCCATGACATCTTTAGCAGTTGTCCCTGGTACATTAACTGAGAATCCAAGCACACTATCTCTTAAACCATCCACAATTGCTTGCCGTTGGCGAGCAATACCGAGTCCAGAGAGATACTTAGACTCAGCTTCACCCTCAGCTCGCTTAATTTGCAAGATTTTCTCTGCCTCTGCCTTCTCATTAGCTGCCACCCTCAATCTTGCAGCTGATCACCCCAAAAAAAAATGTTAGAAGATGAATACACACAAAGGAGAAAGAATTTTTCACTAAGTTAGCCTGGTACTTGGTAGAAAAACTTTGTAGTTTGGATTCAGTAGAAGAATGCGGTTAAATATAATCAAATAGTCACTTAGTCCAAATTAACACTTCAAACTCTTATGTATCCTAGGCTAATAGATAACTCATAGCAGATTGGATTGATATGTAGGTCAAAGATAAGATCACCAGATCATTTTTATTGAACTCAAAATATCCATGAAACAAGACAATGCGCGTAATTAGAGGAAAATGGCAATGTATTAATTTTTTTTTTTAGAAAATTGCTTTCTAAGCTGTAAAGGACTAATGGGAAAAATGAACGCATAAGTCATATGCTCATATAGTATACCAGCATTGATTTCATTCATAGCCCGCTTGACATGCTCGTCTGGCTCTATATCAACAATCAGTGTTTGAACAATTTCATACCCATAAGCTGACATAGCCTGTTACGAGAACAAAACATCAGAATCAAGTTAAGGAATTCCACAGTTCCCATTATGAGTATGTATAATAATAAATAAATAAATAAATAACCTTCTCCAGTTCTTCTTCCACAGCTTTGGCAATATCATTTTTCTGCTCAAAAGCATCATCCAAATTTAGCTTTGGAACACTTGCTCTGATTACTGCAATGAGAAAGGCAATTTCATCTCAGCTAATAAATTATGCTTAGTTCACTGATTGCATGTATCTGCAACATTAAGCAGTGTTCTGGTTTATACCATCAAAAACATAGGCTTGGATTTGGGACCTTGTATTGCTAAGTTTGTAAAAAGCATCATTAGCCTTGTCTGCCAGGGCACGGTATTGAACAGATGCAACAACATTAACAAACACATTATCCTGAAAGCAAACAACCACAATGACCAATCAACTGTATTCCACTGTAAAAAATTCATGTAAATCATAACAAGTAGTATCAAACAGCCAAAGCAACCTGCATTAGTGAAGGTGAGTGTCACAGACTCGGTTGAAAAAATATGAAGCAGGCAATCATAACAAAAAAAAATTCTTCTATTTCTATTTTTTGAATAAAAGACATGCGAGGATGGCAACAAATATAACAAGAGAGAAAGTTTCCCTACTACACTTTTAGAAAAGGATCCAAAGCAAAAAGAATGCAGTCATGGCAATTGATAGCATGGAATGACCTAAAGATTAAATTATAACCAAATTCACAGAAAATAACTAACCTTTGTCTTGGTCTCACATCGAACATCCAGTTGCTGTAGCCTAAGAGAGAGATGGCCAGAAAGTTGATTTCCAAGGAACCATGGCATGCAATGGCATCCTGGCTCAAGTACTGCTTCAAACCGTCCAAATCTTTCTTTTATAGCCACCGTGGATTGGTCAACTTGTACACAACAGAAAATATTCCCCATTTGCACTTCACTGAAATACCTCTTAAATTTTATCAGCATATCACAGACTCAACGGTTATGTAAGAGAATGAGAATTATTGCATGCAAGAATCAAAGGCAATTTGTAGCAACTAGCAAGTGTTCCAACCAACCACTGATACACAAGCTATATATATACAAAAGGTCAAGTCTTCACAAATACATGCCAACTGCAAATGATATAATAGATTCCAATAGGAAAAGAAACAATATAAGCTATTGGTATTCTTAGAGCCATCGCCCACAAAACAGAAAAGAAACAATAAAAGAGTTGACAAAACAAAGGAAAATTTGAATCTTTATGAAGGCAAGAATATAAATTGTTAGATTAAAGGAACCATTTAAAAGTCCTCCCAAATAAAGAAATTCACTACCCATAAAAGATTACTATACAATCTGGAATACAATATCTGCCAACAACATTAGTTATGGAACCATGTAGTAACACTGACAAGGAAGATCACTTGATCTTCAAATCACCTCCAGTGGAAAAATTATTAGATCCATACATTCTAGTTTTTGTGTGTTATGGGTGTGGGTGTGGGTGTGGGTGTGGG